>SNQJ01S0159292.1:0-21880 GCA_010110895.2 Picea sitchensis | reverse complement strand
TCAAAAGATAATGTATCAAAAGAAGAAAATGGCAGCTGCTAGACAACTTTGTTCTTCACTGCAAGACAATCCCGCAAAGTTTGAAACTTTTTCTCACTGAAAGTCTTCGTGAAGATGTAGAAATATTTATGGATCTGATGAAGTCCTTTGGAAACCAATCGGGCCTTGTACCTCTTGATCCTGTGGACCCATCTGCACCTGAAAATATTCCTTTCTAGTGGAAGTGCAACCAGATGCCAATTATGATTATTTAGGAGTGAGTCATACTCCTTTTGCATGTCTTATTTACATAATGTATTTCCCATATCCTCATTGTAGATCTGCGGATTAGAATATTGAACCATATAGTAATGCATGGGCATCACAGGTTCTGAAGCTAAAAGTACATGAGAAGGCTCCTCATGCTGAGATCAATTCCTCCTCGAATCCAATGGATTCCCTACAAGGATATCTTCTTCATGAAGTGTTAATTGTGGATTCTTGGGCATCTGTTGAAGGTTCAACGTTGGCTTCTTATCTAGTTGTACTGCCTGCTTATTTCCATGTACAAAATCTGAGTGTATGGAATCATCTCTAATGTCTAGAACTGATGGAAGCATAAGAGTATATGCATGTTTCATTGGAGGTGTATGCAAAGTACTCTCCTTATGTGTAAGTATAAAATATGAGTCATCATTAGAAAACTTAGTGAATTTACACAACCTTGACTTGTGATCCACCTCACCAATTGCAATGATGGAATTGTCACGCATGTCAATTACTGAAACTGAAACTGAATCTGATGTAAATTCAACCTTTTTACCTTTCTAAGTGATCTGATATACTGAGAGCAGATTCATAGAAATATTTGGAACATGTAAAACATTCTCAAAAATACCATTATGGAGTTCCACTCTCCCTTCTCCTTCTACTGCTACTGGAGTATCATCCCCCATGAGAATAGGGGGTCTTGAGCATGGAATCAAAGAAGATAAAACTTGTTCTTTCGTTGTCATATGATGGGATGCACTAGAATTATAATCCATGAATCAGATGAGGAATTAATTGCAACCAAATCATTATGATTACCTTTAATAGGAGCATGATCTTCTTCCTTCTGCTTCTTAACTCCCTCTTGAATGAAGTTTCCAAGGTTGTTCTGTTGAAGTGCCTGTGACATAAGATCGATCTGTTTCTTCATGCATGTGGATTCTTGATGATTTGGTTTATTGCAGTAAGTGCACTTCTTTCCCTTCTTCTTCTTCTTTGAATCTAAAGAGTCTTTGGAACCTAAAGAATTGTTAAAGGGTTTGAAATATCCCTCCTTCTCGTTATGTTTCTCTTTCCCATTATGTTTGGATGATCCTTTTCCATCGTGCATGGTGAGTGCATGTGCTTTGGGATCCTTGATGAGGCCCATATGTATGAGTTTTGTCTACTCTTGTGTGAGAGACTCAATGAATTGAGCCAATGTAGGCATTTTCCAATTTGTTCCAAAAAGAAATCTGCCATAATGGAAATTGGAGACATATACAATGTATTCTGGTCCTAGCCTGGAAAATATTGTTAGAATAAGTTGTTTCTCTTGTGTATACTTGCCAATACCACATTCACCCAATCTCAAAATCAAATATTTAAATTTAGTAAATAAATCCTGTAAATTATCAAAACTTTTAGGGTTTAAGGTATTTAGCTCTACCTCAAGCATATGACCTCGCATCTCATCCTGCTTTCCAAAGAGTCCTTCCAAGGTGGTACAGATATTATTTGGAGTCTTTCATACAACAACATTTAACCATAGATCAGTGGATATTAAATCAATAAGTAATCATGTGTCCTCATCTTTACGGTTTGCCCATCTAGTCTTCTCAAGCGTTGATGTAGGTTATGTTTCTGTCGCGATCGTCAAATTATATAGTCCTTTTCTTTTGAGTTGGAATGCGGCCTTCAGATTCCATTCAAAATAGTTGTATGGTGTGAGTATAATCACAAGACTTGATTGAATAAGTTGCATCATCTCTATCCCTACAATTGATCCTGAAAAGATCTTGAAAACCCAGGTCGTGGATTCCGAGATATGACTGACAGTGTTATGGCAGCTATAGATATGATAAAAATAGATATATATCCTAAAATATGATGTGGGTTTTGTATATTTTTGGTGAGAAGGAGAATCCCTATGTTATACATCTTTGTTAAAAATTTCAACCCGACCTAGATTACGGATTTCGAGATATCACAATTTTACTGGAGAAAACTAATTTTTGGAGGGTTGTTGAATCGTCGCACCCTAGAGAAGGATAAAGTGCGACGATGCTAAATCACCGCACCCTAGTGAAGGAAAAAGTGTGACGATTGTGAAAAATTGAATCGTCGAACCCCAGATAGGTCGCAATGATTCCAATCGTTGTACCTTTCGATAGGGATAGGTCATGACGATTGCATAAACTAGGTTTACTCAAGGACTCTTTCTCTCTTCTATGGATTGTCTGGGTTGCTCCAAGAAGCTCGGCTCTAATACCATGTCATTGTTTCATGGAAACCTGCATAGGATATCTAGCTAAAGCATACACAAACAAATCTTATCAAGAAAAGGAAGAGAGATACACAATGAAGAATGAGAATCAATGCATATTATGATCTTATCAATGAGTGAGTGATCTTCACTCATATAGGAAATGACATCCAATAATTAGGAATGCATGAATAATAGTGATGTTATAAGATTAGAAAGTCTAAAATAGAAATAGTCAGTTAACTCCCACTGAACTAGTGTTACTCCCATTGAACTAGTGTGCAGAAAATAGAAATTTCTCGAACAGGATGGTGGTTGACATGAAAAGATTCAAATATGTTACTTGTAAACTAGATGGTGGAAAAGAAAGAAAATACACAGAATTGGTGATGTCCCAGGTCATTTTTGTGTACTTAAAGGGAATATAGGCTAAGCAAGTGTTAGAAATTATAGAGATGTGCTCATTTTTCCATAGAAAATATAGAAATATTGTCACCCAACCATAGGCTGAAGCCACCCTCGAGCACCTTAACCTTGATGGATAGAATAATTCTAGAAGAAAACCATAGAATGAATATCCAACCAAGGTAGCATACTTCTCTCTAAAGCTGGCACACTAATAAGAGAGTCCAAACCATAATCAAGGAAGAAATTCCAAACCATAAACATAAGACCAAGTCACTACTACAACAGATGTAGCTCTCCTCCAGTCATGTGCACCACTTATGCGTATGCAGTTGTGAGAGTGAGTGAGTACAAGTCACTTAACTAGGTTGACTTATCCTTTTAGAGGTTAACACTTAAATATTAATTATTTTATTGAATCGACATGTCTTCTAGGGTTTTTACACATATGTTTAGGGTTTCTCTTACTTCCCGAAATATTCTAGTCTTGTCAAAGGTTACATGCAGAGGTTAATAACTCCCACAACTACCATAATATCAACACTCCCTCATAGCTAGGGAGGTATTAAAGGAAATAGTCTTGAGCACAAATACACCATTCAACCAATAACATCATCATAGCCACATAGGCTATATCATGATCACATAGATCAACTTACGAGCAACATCACCACTATCAATATTATCTAATAGCATCAAATGCATAATCTCTCAAATCCATACTCCACCCAAGTAACCAGGCATGATGATGAATAAGTCACTCACTCCACAGAGTGATATAAGGACCATTCTTCTAATCTGGACATACGTCTTAGAATAAATATTGTCCCAACAAATGTTGAAAGATAGGCCATGGGCTACAGAGACCATTCCTATAGGAATGTTAGTCTCACACTATTTTCTAATTGGGTCATATGTACCATAGAGATCCATCTCTACCTATATGCCTTAGAAAATATCAGTCCTGAACCATTTTCCTAATCGATCCACAATTTGGGCCTTAGGAAAATACCAGTCCATGATATGTCAATAAACTTTAAACATGGACCATTCTCTACAAGGAGAATGCATGTCCACCAACAATTTGTTCTGCTATAATGCCATCCAATAGAACACAATTGTGTCTATCCATAGTAGTATACAATTACTATCTAGTGGTACACAACCACTCCTAGTCGCACACGACTACTAACTAGTGACACACAGTCACTACCAGTGGATCACATCCACCATAGCAGCATACAACTACTATCTAGAGACATACAATCTCAACAACAATCATATCATCTGATATCAACCTACATAAACAATATCATGATACAAACTGAGTCATTTGGGCCATTCTTCCACTCACATCTATGAGATCTGGAAGAGCATATTCCCTCAGAAAGTAAAACATCATCCATGGGCTATATGGACTATTATTCCCAAGCATAGAAGAATAGTTGTCCCTGATTTCTTATCCTAGACCATTCACCTAACTGGGCGATTCCTCTGGCACTAATCATAGTGCAATCTGGAGAGAATGAGTATGCCCTAGTGAATTCTTGTCCTTGATTGTTGAACCTGGACCATTCACCTAACAAGGCCATTCCTCCGACACTAATCCCAGTGAAACCTGAAGAGAATGAATCTTCCCTAAGGAATGACTGTATGAACCATTTCTTATGGAAATGGTTGTCCTGCACCAACCTCCTATAACAGACCATTCTTTGAACCTTCTCACAACTGTGAACTTCAAAAGAATGACTTCCTGGAGAGGCATACCATTATGCTTGACCACTACTCAAACTGAATGCTAAGAAGAATCACTGTCTATGGTACATCAACAATCCATCAGACCATTTTCATTACTAAAATGACTATCCAATATGGACCATTTTCCGAACTGGAAAAATGCATGTCCTTCAGAAATCTTGGGCCACTTTCTGGACTGAAAGGTGACTTCCCAACCTGGACCATTTTCTGAACTGGAAAATGACTTCCCATAAATCAATAACATATCAGTGCTCCCTCCCAACCTGGGAGTAATATATTCCTTTTCCAATAAGGAATTCATCTCCATGAGTACCATCTTGACCCTTAAGTATGCAAACTTTTCATATTCGATAGAGGCTTTGCCAAAATATTTGTTATCTACTCAACTATGAAGATATACTGGAGAATCGTTTCTCCCCTTTGGACTCTATCATGGAGAAAATAATACTTGATATCAATGTGCTTCAGCCTGTATGGAACACCAGGTTCTCTGAAAGATTCACATAGATTTGATTATCACAATATATCACAGTTGAATCCAACACCTGATCAAATAGTCCAGAAACCAGCTTACGGAGTCACACTATTTTTGTACAAGCGTCAAAAGTTGCGATATAATATGCTTCTGCAGTGTTGACTGCAATAGAATTATGTTTCCTACTAACCCATGACATCTTGGCAAAGCTCAAACTGAAACCTATCCAAGTAGCACTTCTTATGTCAACTACACTCCCTTCCCAATCTGAATCGATAAATCCATGCAGTTGTATATCATAACTCAAAAATACAATGAAGCAAATATTTAGATGAGTAGTCTCCAAGTACATTAACGATCCAATCATTTGTCAATACAGAGACGGGTCTACTAGATCAGAGTCTCTCAACTTATTTAGATCTGTCATCATGGGAGCTTTCCATGGATTTGCAATCCATCATCCCAGACTTTTGAAGAACCATTTCAATACACTTCCTTTGTCATATGAATTTTTCACCAGCCTTCTATTGTACATGAGAGGCTTTGCACCAAGTTTTTCTTGAATCCATACAAGGTATTCTTCCATTTGGATATAAGGGTCTCTTTCTAGTATACCTAAAAACCTTGAGGTTGATCTACAAACACTTATTCTTCAATTACGTTGTTGAGAAAAACAATCTTTACATTCATCTGATGTTGCAGAAGATATAATGGCTTAGGTAGATGTATGTTTGGTTACTGGAACAAGCTTTCAACATTGTAAGCTCCCATGATGACAGATCTGAAAAGTTGAGAGACTCTAATCTAGTAGACTCGTCTTTGTATCAACAATTGATTGGCTCATTAATGTACTTGGATAATAATCAGCCAGATATTTTCTTTGTCTGACATTTGAGTTATGATATACAACTACATGGATTTATCGATTCATATTGGGAAGGGAGTGAAGTTGACAGAAGAAGTGCTACATGGATATGTTTCAGTTTGATCTTTGCCACGATGTCATGGGATAGTAGGAAACATAAGTCTGTTGCACTCAAGACTACAGAAGCAGATTATATTGCAGCTTCTGATGCTTGTACGGAAACAGTGTGGCTCCATAAGCTAGTTTCTCGACTATTTGGCTATTAGTTCTATGGTTTTCTTCTGGAATTATTCTATTTTTCAAGATTAAGGTGCTCAGGGGTGGCTTCGACCTATGGTTGGGTGACAATATTTCTATATCATCTATGAAAAAACAAGCACGTCTCTTTAATTTGTAATAGGTTATGGGCCCACACTATCTTCAAACATTCTAACCACTATAAGATAGATTGGGAAGTTATTTGTTAAGCTCGTTGTGGAACCAATTACAACTGCAGCTAGGTTTTCTGATTATGCAGTTGCAACAAACCCTAACCCTTGTGTTCGAGAAATTATGATGAAACATTTTACCTAATTCCTTAACATCCTAGTGCGCCCTAGCCTAGCGCACCTCTTGGTACTCTTAGCTAGCAAAAATGTCAGGTTTGACTTTTTGGTCAAATTCAAAGTCAAAGTTTGATTGGTCAAGGTCAAAGGTTGAATGGTCAAAGTCAAAGGTTGACTTTTGGTCAAACTTGAAATTTTATATTTTGTAGCTTGTTCTAATCATTGAATCTTTTGATTGAGTTTCTAATCTCTTCTTGTCAAGATGGTATCTAGTTTCAGACTGGAAGACAACCTGGATGATGCTACAAGGTTTCAAAGGTATGCACTTGTATTTTCTATCTAAGTTATATCATCTAGAAAGACTTGAATTTGTTTGCAGGGAAAGTACTAGAGATATTGTCCACAATGTAATCTTGGATTTAGTGAATTCATAAGAAGAAGCGCACCCTCCATAGCAACTAAGTCTTCAGGTTCCAGGTTTGATTAAATTGTTAAAATTTGTATATATAAAGGGTGATAGTTGCTACATTACAAATTGAGAAAGAAGTCTTTGAAAGGTTCTATTATTTCTAGGTGCAATGAATACTTGACTGCATATGAATACTATTGATATAGATTCTTATTGTACTTGTTCACAAGATGAACTAACATATCCTCTAGATAGATATTTCTTTTTTTCTCTTGTTCTTCTTGATCTAGGAAGGTACCCTTGTGATGAACAATCCTTGCGGAAGCTATCATAGAACAGGTTTATAAGGATGACACAACTACCATATGGGAAACAATCAGAACAGATAGAAACAAACTTAAAGAGACTCACATGAGTCAGACTCGAAGGAATTCAAGAATGAAAAGGAAACCATAACATGCTTGTGACACTTTGCAGAAAGCAAAGAGAGATGCAGCAGACGAAAGCATGGACTCTCTCAGATGGAGGGAGATGATCATATAATTCCAAAAGAAGAGAATGGATATTTCTCATTCATGCATGAAGCTAAGATTAGGAGGGAGTTAATCCCCAATGATATGATCCATTGAAGAAGAATCTATAAATACCATGAAACATCTATCCATGTTCTTCATTGGAAGTAGCAGTCATGAAAAGAAACACATGTTTAATAATCTATATAAGATTCCATAGGACTCCAACATTGAAGAGAAACATGAGTAAGAACATGAAGATTCCAAGAAATAAATAATAGTTAGAACAACCAATTGAACCAAGTTTGAACCCACTAGAAGCAGTCAAGGAGATGGAATGGAAGGAAGTTGTGATGAAGAACAATGTATGTGAGAAATTGTGAAAAATACTTAAGCATTGATAGATATAAGGAGAGACTCAGGGCTAGAGGGTTCTCCCAGAAGGAGGGAGAATTTCCATGGATTTTCAATCCATCTGTTGGCACAGGGGAAAACCCAGGGTTCAGCTCCAAGAGCGCACCAACAATCCCTAACTATTGGCCCTTTCGACAGCACCTGCGAAGCATATGCAGTCTCACCCGAAGCAGCTATGAGGGGGTTGCAGGATAGAAATGTCTACAACCAGACGAATATCAAGTGGTTCTTATTACAACAACAACATAACATGCATCTATCATTAAACTAGCTATATCTTTCCTTCACATCTATAGATCTGATCTAACACAACAATGCAAACAATAATACAACAACAACAGAGATCAAAGCATCAATCACACATCCACAACAAAAGGTATATGTGGTTCACCCTCTCTCTAGGGCTATGTCCACATAACTGTGCTTATGATTTATTAAGGAAAAGCATACAGTGCTTGTATGCGCTCTCAACTAGAAAATCTTCTTTCTTCTCTCTATTTCTCTCCCCTTCCTGTGCACCCAGCTGCAGGACTTGATCTTCGCACACAACTGAATATCTTACAATACCAGAAGGCTCTCTCTCTCAACACTTCTCTCCCCAATATGATAATCTCTCACACAATAATAGAGCTATATCAACAACAATATCATACCAATACTCAATGACCAACCTGACCCAGGTCCTCTTGAACTTTATTTATACATTACAATACCTCACCGATAGCCTTAGGCTGAAACCTAGGTGCCAAAACCCTAAATACAAAAACCCTAGGTGTCTAAAACCCTAGGTCAACTTGACCCTCTTTTTCCGGGGTTCGCGAGCATGTCTTTCCTTCCTTCTCGCGCGGTGTTCCAAAGCATCCAAAGGTGGATTTTCCCACTTTCTGAGTCATCCTTGATCCCTCTCCCTTACTGATCTATCATCCTCGATATCCTCATCGAACGGCTTGCTTTTCTGCACTTCGCTCCATCTTTTTTGTTCTTTTGCTCGCTTTGACCCAGTGATAGTCACTATGTCTCCCGCAAAGCTCGCTTTTTCCCTTTTCTTCCTCGTTCTTCACTTCCTTCCATAACCCAAGGCCAACAGGTCCCCAACACTCACCTGTGACTCGTCCCAAGGCACTTGAGATATGATCCTCTTTTTTTTCTTTGACTTTCGACTGCGCAGTGCAACCCTTGCTTTCTGCTTTATGCCTCCTTTCCATCCTTGTGCAGACTATCTTTTCTATGTTTGGTACCCATTTTCAAATGCACCTGGTACCTGGACCCTTGTCTTCTTGATTCTACTGAGAGTTGTGAGGCAGCTGGTTTTCATAGTACAACTTCATTCGACTCCCATTCACTAAGCCTTCCTTCCAATCTCCTTTCAATGTCTTCAGCTGCACAGCTCCTCCTTCTGTAACATAGGCAATCTCATATGGTCCAAGCCAATGCATTCTAAAATTCCCAGGGTGTTTGATAAATTTATTCTCATATAGCAGGACTAAGTCACCTTGCCTGAATATCTTCTTCTTGATGTGTCTGTCACAATAGGCCTTTTCTCGTTCCTTCTGAATTTGTTGATGGAAGCCTGCAATGAATCTATCTTCTTCTAGTTCGACCAACTGTGCTAGCCTCTCATGAATGGTTCCAGTATCATCCATGTCTGTAAATGCAAAAATTCGTAAGCTTGGCAACAAGTACTCCATTGGGACAACATCTTCAAGACCATAAACCAACTTGAAAGGAGTTTGCGTTGTTAATTTTTTGAAAGTGGTTCTATAAGCCCAAAGTACTGCTGGTACTCTTAAATCCTAGTCATCCTTGTTCACACTGCAAATATTTTTCAATGTTGTCTCCAAGATATTGTTGAATGCTTCAACCATTTCATTTACTTGTGGATGATAAGGTGTGCTCTTCTGATGGTGGGCTGCAAATTCTTCAGTCAAGGCTTCAACTGTCTTATTGATGAAGTATGTCCCTTGATCACTCATAAGGACCTTAGGTCATCCAAACCTAGTTATTATGTCATCAAATATAAAACGTGCAGTTGTAGCTACGCTACAGTCCTTGACTGCTCTTGCTTCGGCCCATCTGGTCAGGTATTCTGTCACAGTGATAATATACCTTGCTCATGTACGCTTTCCTGGTGGGTTTATAGGTCCCACGAAGTCAATGGCCCATTTTTCAAATGCTTGTACGGTCATCTATGGTGCTAATGGCATCTCATCTCTTCAGGATGGTTTTCCAACTCGCTGGCATACATCACATGCTCTGTTATATTCTTTAGCATCTATGTGTAATGTAGGCCACCAAAGGCCAGCTCGCAGAACCTTTTGTACAACTGCTTTTCCTACATAATGTCCTCCTGCAATGCCTTCATGAGATTCTTCGAGGATCATAGGACATTCTACCTCCATCACACATCTTCTTAGGATCTCATCAGGTCCCATTTTATATAGCTGACCACCTATTAGCGAAAAATTTGGCGCACCACTAGTTGTTTCTTCTGGGGAATTGTGTATTCTGTTGGAGCTATTCCTGTTGACAGGAACTTGACTATGTCTGCGAAGTGGTCATCAAGATTTCTAATGGCGAGAATTTTTGCATCTGGTAGTGTGTCCACCAAACTGGTAGGTTCTTAGCCATGCTCTAACCTCAACAGGTGGTCTGGGCCCTTATTCATTCTTCCTGGCTTAACTACGATCTCAAAATCATATTCTTGAAATAAGAGAAGCCATCTACATATTCTTCCCCCCAACACTAGCTTGTTGACTAGGTATTTCAGTGTGGGGTGATCAGTAAACATTCTAAAGTGTCCTCCCAACAAGTAGTGGCGGGATTTATGCAATGCATACACCATGGCTAGTCCCTCTCTCTCTGTAGTAGTGTAATTGATTTCAGCTATTGAGAGATTCCTGCTAGAAAATGCTAATGGATGATCAATGTCCCCTTCTCTAGGTTGTGCTAGTACTACTCCTAATGCAATAGAATATGCATCAACATGCACATGAAATTCCTTTCTCCAATTGGGAAAGACTAGAGTAGGCGCAGTGGCCATCTTTTGTTTAAGTGTGTCGAAGCTCTGTTGGCATTCATCTATCCAACCAAACTGATAGTATTTCTTTAATAACCTCTCCATTGGCGTAATAATCTGAGCATATCCTTTGATAAATTTTCTGTAATAGCCAGTATGTCCTAGTGCAATGTGCAGTTGTTTGAATGATGCAGGTGGTGGTAAATCAACTATAATTGCAATTTTGGATGGATCCACCAACAATCCTTGCTTCCATACAATATGACCTAATAATACTCCAAATGGTGAGAAGAAGATGCACTTCTTAAAATTCAAAGCAATTTGACACTGCTTGCATTTATCCAGCATTATCCTTAGACATTCAATATGATTTTTCAACAAACTAAAAACAGTCCAGTCATCAAAGTATGATTCTAAAAACTTATGCAAAAATTCTTTGAATGCTTCAACCACCACCTTGGAAAAGATGGTTGGGGCATTCTTCAATCCAAATGGCATTACTGTGTATTGGTAGGATCCCCACTCTGTGGAAAACGTAGTCTTATGATGGTCCTCCTTGGTGATGCAGATCTGATGGTATCCTAAAAACCCATCTATAAAAGAGTATACTTCTTGGCCTCCCACGTTATCCAGCACTTCGTCTGTGAAAGGTGTAGGGAAGGGGTCATGTAGACAAGAATAATTCAACTTCCTAAGATCTATGCAAATCATAATCTCACTTGTCTTCTTATCTTGCACTACCATGGGGCTGATCCACTCTAACTCTTCGACAGGTTTAATAATCCCTGCTTTCAGCATTCTGTCGATCTCAATCTTCACTTTTTCCTTATATTTCGGGTTCAATCTGTAGGGTATTTTCTTGACAGGCTTCGCATCTAGTTTCAAAGGGATTCTCATTTCTCCCATAGGTCCTTTTATTCCCTTCATATCAGTGAACTTGGTCAGGAACAAGTCCTGATACTCATGCAATAATTATGTGATTTTGTCAATGGTAGCAACGTCCCAGTAATCTCTGACATTGGCAAGCTTCAGTGTCTCCTCTATCCCAATATTGACTTTCTTTATCTTTATCGGTTGTCCAATGAATGGCAGTTCCACTCCTGGACCTTCCACATCTCTCTGACCTTTTGTTTCTGTGATATTCACCTTCCTTGGAACATCATCTTCATCAGCATTGATGTTGTAGCACATCTGTAGTTTCTGGAGGGGCGCAGTCCATTCATCCACTGCTTGCTCCAAGGGGAGGCCAGATGCTTCCTCAAATACTTTTTATCTCACCATATGTAGTGCTTGATCTATAGAAGGAAATTCACTGTCAAACAAAAAGGTGGTTATAAAATTCTAGATCATACCTTCCCATTTTGAAGTGACAAGGTGCAGCTCTGCTTGAAGGTACTAGTTAATCGGGGTGGTATCCAGCATATTGACAAATCTGTGTACCCATTGTTCTCTAAGAATGTCACTCTAGGCCTCTTCGCAGCTTCGTACATGGTCCTTTGGGTAGCTTTGACCTGTGTACCGTGCTTCACAACTTCCTTCTTATGCTGAGAACCACGTTGTCATCAGAGTTCAACATTATGTCCAGTCTGTAATATTTCTTTTACGTGTCCCCCACCATCTTGTTAGTGTGGCTTTCATGGCCTCATTCATTTCCAACAACCTCTATTGTGTTGGTACACTTGTCTCAAATTCTGATAAGAAGCTTTCTAGAGAGTTCAACCCATCAAATGTGGGTAGATTACTCACTATTGTGCCAATCCAATGAACTTTTCTGGTTAGCCTAGCACATCTTCTTCTAGATACTTTGTACATCTGGTTATGCCAATTCTCCAACGCTTCTTCTGAATCAGATGAACATGCGTTGTCACTTCGCCAGCTCAGATTTTCGCCGGCTGTAGGGTTGATATAATCCTATTGTCTGGTTGATCATTTGTAGATGTTTTCCAATTCAAATGCATGGTCTTCTTCTCTGATAGGTTCTATGTATCATGGACCTTCATCTGGATCTAAAGGTGCAACGACCCTAAGGCCAGCTTTCTCAAATGTCATGTGTCTTTTCTTTAAATCAACAACAGTGGAATTTTCAAAGGCCCAATCAATTCCTAACAACGCAGGGTAAGGGAATCTATCATCAACAATTTCAATTACCTCAAAACATGCAAAGGTTCTTACCCCATCAATGTCCAATGGGACATTCTCTAATAGTCCAAATGGGCTGACAACTTGCTGATTAGCCATGCGAAGCCTGATAGGGGAATATAGCATCTTGGGTGTTCCCATCAAAGCCCAAGTCTGCTTCGTCATGACATTGACTTCTGACCCTAAGTCAAGGACCACATAGTCTATCTCATACTCTCCTATATGAGCATTCAAGTGTAGTTCTTTATTTTTCCTTCTCCTTCTTCCAATTTGGTGCACTGCTCTATTTAGTAAGGGGTCTATTTTTCCTAGTTCATACTGCTTGATTAAATCTTGTAATTCTTGTACAAGGACTTTATCTTGAATCAACTTAACACAAGTGTGCAAGAATTCCATGAGTTTTCTTACCTCTTTCTCTTATGTTGGTGATGCAGATGGATCAAACACCTGAGGCATACCATATTCTTTGATTTCTGGTTGTCTCTTTGATGAATATCCTTGATCTCCTTTGAACTCTTTCCTTGCCTCCTCGAATATCTTCCTTTCTTTCTTAGCATCGAACATTGGGGTCTTTTTTGTAGCTTTCCTGACTCCATGGTCATTTTCAGACCTTCCTTGGGTTGCTTTGTCTTCTCTTGTAGCAGTTCCTCCTCAAGTAATAATAGCAACTCTAGGGTCTGCTCTGCGAGGTTCAGCATATATCAGTTTTACTTGTGGGTTCTATTGGGGTCCTCGTTTTCCCTGAAGTTTAGCCAGCAGCACAGGGCATTCTTCTATGACATGCTCGAAGGAGTTACAGTAACTACAGGTTGTGCAGGGATTCTGACAATCCCTTGCTATATGGCCTAGCTGTGCACAATTGTAACAAATTATTTTTCCTCGGCCTCAACCCATACCTCCTCCTTGTTCTCATCCTCTGTAGCCATCACGAGGAGTGAAATTTCCTCTCCCCAGAGATTTGTACTATAGAGTGTTTCCCTCTTGTTGTACTTCACCTTGAATCTTGTATATGTCTCTCGACCTTTCATGCATGAGATCATAAGATCTAAAATCCCGATCATCATGCCCCATTGATTTATAGAATGTACAATACAAGCTTGTGGGTGTCTAGAGATACTTCTGCATGTAATAGCACTCACCTGGGCAATGCCTATTTCTGGATACCTCACACCATGGTAGGTTAACTTGCTTTAAGAGGCTCAGTGCTCCTGATGCCAAGTACTCATGAAATAAAGGGCGGTGTTCCTTATCATGGCCTTCAAATCTACATCTTACACACCAAATATCTTCCCTTTTGTCTTTTCCCTTATCTTTCTTCATATCCTCGACCTGTAAAGACAAACTAGTTAACTGGCTCATGATCTGGCTAATGCCTGAGCTAGATTCTCCCATCGGTGTTGATTCAAGCTTCAGGGAGATCTCGAAAGCTTCTGCCTGAGATGAAATCTTTTGCTGCATCAAAGGGATTCTTATGTGTGGTAACAACACAGTGATGAACCACTCTTTGTTCTGTTCGTCTGGGATCTGGAAAGTTAATCTTCCTGTCAGGGTCTTGAATCTCTGGTCGAACTCCCAAACAGGTTCTGCTACCTTTTGTTTAATTTCTTTTAGTTATGTAATACATTGTGACTCCGACTTAGGTTTCTTAAACTCTGCAATCAACACATTCTTGATCTCATTTAGGGGATTATGCTATGCCAGTCCTTGGACAAGTTTCATGTAACAGCTCAATGCATGGTCCCTTAGCGTAGTGTTGAGCTGGGTTCTCTTGATGGCTTCATCAGTGATACTTTTAATATTCCATATGGCCTCACATAGAAACCAATGTTGATCTGGGTCTTCAGATCCATCTCCTCTAAAGATAGGGAGTCTCATTTCATCTGCCATAAAGCTGACAAGGGTTCTTATCTGAGTATATGTTGGGCTACTGGTAACAGTACTCTGAAGACTCCGTTGGGTCTGACTATTCTGACTGCTAGGTATTGTTGAGACAGCGGGAGGATTAATGTTACTTACTTCAGTAGTTTGTGCAGTTCCTGAGGTTTCTGGCTCACTTTGGCGCAGTTCTTCAGCTTCCCCTTCTTTTGTTCTAGTGGGCTTTGGATGCTCTTCATCAGTTAGATCTTCCTCTTCTCCATTATAGAAACCTTCTTCGTCGTAGTTTTTCTTAAACAAATTCTCAAGGTGAACTCCACGGAATACTTTCCCACTACGCGTATGTCCTACTTCTGTGTCGTTGTCACTGTCTGAGATCTTGAACATTAGCCTTTTTAGGTCCGATCAATCTACTGTATCTTTAAGATGTGGTTTTCATGCATGAGCATCTTGATTTTTAGCTTCAGGAGGTGCAAAAATTTTCCTCCGGGTCCCTTGAAAAAGTATCTCTCGGCTTGACTATACGATTATGTTCTGTCAATAGAAAACTCAGTGATATACCCTCTGAAGGTACTATCAAACCAGTGATCTACTACACTGGATACAGCGTTGTCAACTCTCTTTACCTTCTGGATCAATGTCGGTGTCCAAACCACAAGGGGTCTAGATCTAATTTCAAACTGTGTGTCAGCTAACCTAGCCAACCACTCATGTAGCTCTTGATGGATTCCTCCAAAGAAGATCTTGTGAATGTCGATGAAGATGTATATTTGTAGCAAATCCTCATTGCTTATTTAGGTTTCTTGTTCTAGGCTTCAATGAAGTCCTTCTCTTGATCCTATACCCACTTTTGAATCTCCGTCTTCGATGGGAGCCACCTTGACATTCCCTTAAAAATGTTCTTGTCCTGAAAAAAAAAACATTTGTTGGCACAGGGGCAGAGCTAGGGTTCATCTCCAAGAGCGCGCCAACAAGCCCTAGCTCCTGGCCCTTTCGACAGCACCTATGAAGCAGATGCAGTCTCACCCGAAGAAGCTATGAGGGGGTTGCAGGACAGACATGTCTACAACCAGCGGAATATCAAGTGGTTCTTATTACAACAACAACATAATATGCATCTATCATTAAACTAGATAGATCTTTCCTTCACATCTATAGATCTGATCTAACACAACAATGCAAACAATAATACAACAACAACAGAGATCAAAGCATCAATCACACATCCACAACAAAAGGTATATGTGGTTCACCCTCTCTCTAGGGCTACATCCACAGAACTGTGCTTATGATTTATTAAGGAAAAGCATACAATTCTTGTATGTACTCTCAACTAGCAGATCTTCTTTCTTCTCTCTCTTTCTCTCCCCTTCCTGCACACCCAGCTATAGGACTTGATCTTCACACATAGCTTAATATCTTACAATACCATAAGGCTCTCTCTCTTAGCACTTCTCTCCCCCAATACGATAATCTCTCACACAATAATAGAGCTATATCAACAACAATATCATACCAATACTCAATGACCAACCCGACCCAGGTCCTCTTTACCTTTATTTATACATTACAATACCTCATTGATAGCCTTAGGCCGAAACCTAGGTGCCAAAACCCTAAATACAAAAACCCTAGTTGTCTAAAACCCTAGGTCAACTTGACCCTCTTTTTCTGGGCTTCACCAGCCTGTCTTTCCTTCCTTCTCGTACGTTGTTCCAAAGCATCCAATGGTGGATTTTCCCACTTTATGAGTCGTCCTTGATCCCTCTCCCTTATTGATCTGTTGTCCTCGATCTCCTCATCCAACGAATTTCTTTTCCGCACTACGCTCCATCTTTTTTGTTCTTTTGCTTGCTTTGACCCAGTGACAGTCACTGTGTCTCCCGCGAAGCTTGCTTTTTCCCTTTTCTTTCTCATTCTTCGCTTCCTTCCATAACCCAGGGCCAACACCATTATCCCAAAATTCTGAAGTACCATTTCAATATACTTTCTTTGTCATAGGAAGTTTTCACCACGCTTTTGTTGTACATGAGAGGCTTTGCCCCAAGTTTTTCTTGAATCCATACAAGGTCTTCTTCCATCTGCATACAAGGGTCTCTTTCTGGTATACCTCAAAACCTTAAGGTTTCTCTACATACGCTACTTCTTCAATTACTTTGTTGAGAAGAAAAGCCTTTACATTCATATAATGTAAACTACAATCCATGGATACTGCAGGAGATATAATGGCTTAGGTAGAGGTATGTTTGGTTACTGGAACAAGCTATCAACATAGTCTTCTCCCTCCTTCTAGGAGAACCCTCTAGCCCCGAGTCTCTCCTTGTATCTATCAATGCTTAAGTATTTTTCATAATTTCTCACATACATTGTTCTTCATCACAACTTCCTTCCATTCCTTTTGCTTGACTTCTTCTAGTGGGTTCAAACTTTGTTCAATTGGTTGTTCTGAATTTTCTTTATTTCTTGGAATCTTCATGTTCTTCCTCATGTTTCTCTTAAATGTCAAAGTCCTATGGAATCTTCTATAGATTACATGCCCTTATTTCCTTAAGGCTCAAAATTTTTCCTTCTTCCATAGGAACATAAATTAAGATGGACAACCAAGGATATTGAAGGATTATTTTCAAAGAAGTCTTCTTCTAGAGTCAAATTGAACACATGTTGCTTATTATGGTTGCTACTTCCAATGAAGAACATGGATAAATACTTCATAGTATTTACAAATTCTTCTTCAATGGATCATATCATTGGGGATTATCTCCCTCTTATTCCCAACTTCATCTCGGAATGAGAAATACGCATGCTCTTCTTTTGGAATTTTATGATCAACTCCCTCCATTTGAGAGAGTACATGCTTTCATTTGTTGCATATGTAGCATCCCCAACATCCAACTAGGCTATTCTACATAAAAATTTATGAACTGTATATGAATTAAAACATATGCATAGAGAAAATATTGCAGAAATTTATATATATAACTTAAAACAGACAAATACATTATGAAAATTCACAGATTCATACAAAATTATAATAAAAATACATATGCAGCACACACAGAAAAAACCCTTAAAAATAAACACATAAATTATAATGCAGCATGTAATTTAACAGACAATTGAAACTTATCTTGGTAAAAATATCACCAATTGCGTGCAGACTGTCCACGAACCTCCCAGCATTAGATCATGCTTCTCATCACTCTCAGCAATGGGTCACCCATGAGTTGGGACTAAACGCCACTCGACTAAAGGGATTCCTAACCAGTCTGATGTATCTCAGACAACAGGAAAAACTCTGTCATAGGTGCCAATTCAAACTAATAGCCTATAGTCCCCCATTCCCCACATGTCTGTCCCACCCCAGGAAGTGCTCCCCTTTTCTTCTCAACAATCCTTTAACTTCCTTAATTCCTTTCTAGGCTTCAACAACAAGTCGAACAAGAAGTCTCAGAGCCTTGTAGTTGTAGTTTGGCATCTCCGGGAAATCAATTCCTAGCAATTCTCTCACCTAGAGAGAATTTACCATGGGTCTGACAACCCACCTCTTCAATATCCCACAGGCTTGACAACTTGTTTCTTCAATCCAACTCCTAAGTTAACCAGGTACAGATACATGTACAAGTACGGGTATAGGTATAGGTACAAGTAGGTACATATATAGGTATAGGTAGAGGAAGGTACACAATACAACTGAATGAGTGAATCAATGATGATGGAATGATGGAATGAATGGTGAAATAAACTAATTCCAAACTATATGTATGCATGTTCCCAACTTGACACTTGTCATGTTGAGATTTACTTTGGCCCACTTGTTCCCATCCTTAGAACTTAGGATAAAATAATTATCCATACTTTATAATTTAAGGAATATTAATATAGTATTCCTTTTTGGCTTAAGCTCCCTAACTTAGCCCGTTATCCTTAAATTTTATTCCCCCCTTTCCCTAACTAGTGGAGTTTAGTCCCCCATACTCTTTTATCGTGGTCGGTCTACACACAATGATGTATTATATTAATGATAATACATATACTAAAATAAGCTCACTGGCCTTTAACATCTAGGCTCTCTGGCCTAATTCAACACATAAGCCTGCTGGCTTGTCATAACTAGCTCACTAGCCTATACAATGCAACATATACACAAAGTCTCCCTGGCCTCAAAATCGTGCGCACTTAAGTTTGTTGCACACGGTATTCTGGAATGTGCACACTTCATCATTTTAGTGCGTCGTACATGTGCGCACTATACCATAGAAGGTGCATGAAAAACAATATCAAACAACTCAAAAACTTAAGTACACTTCCATTTACATTTATAGTTGGGGTTTATCCTAGGGGTATTACAATATCCCTCTTTGTTTTCTGCAAAGTGTGACAAGAATGTTATGGTTTCCTTTTGATTCTTGACTTCCCTAGAGTCTGACTCCTCTAAATCTCTTTAAGTTTGTTTCTATGTGTTTTGATTGTTACCCATATGGAAGTTGTGTCATCCTTATAAACTTCTTCTATAATAGCTTCAACAAGGATTGTTCATCACAAGGGTACCTTCTTGGAACAAGAACAACAAGAGAAAACAAGAAATATCTATCTAGAGGAGATGTTAGTTCATCTTGCGAACAAGTACAATAAGCATATATATCAATAGTATTCATATGCAGTCAAGTATTCACTGCACCTAGCAATAATATAACCTTTCAAGGACTAGTTTCTCAATTTGTATTGTAGAAACTATCACTCTTGATATATACAAATTTTAACAATTTAATCAAACCTGGAACCCCAATCCTCACTTTCTATGGAGGGTGTGTTTGTTCTTCTAAATGCACTAAATCCAATATTACATCTTGGACAATATCTCTAGTACTTTCCCTGCAAACACACTCATATTTTTCTAGATGATATAACTTAGATAGCATATACAAGTGCATACCTTTGAAACCTTGTAGCATCATCAAGCTTGTATTCCAATCTGAAACTAGATACCATCTTGACAAGGAGAGATTATAATCTCAATTAGAAGATTCAATGATTAGAACAAGCTAGAAACTCTAAAATTTCAACTTTGACCACAAAATAAATTTGACCAAAAGTCAACCTTTGACTTTGACTTTGACCATTCAACCTTTGACCTTTACCAGTCAAAATTTGACTTTGACTTTGACCAAAAATTTTAACCTAACAATTTTTATAGTTGAGAGTGCCAAGACGTGTGCTAGGCTAGGGAGCACTAGGATGTCAAGGAATTAGGTCAAACATTTCATCATAAGTTTCCAAACACAAGGGTTAGGGTTTGTTGCAGCTACATAATCAGAAAACTTAGTTGCAGCTGTAACTTGTGCTAAAAAATAACTTCCCAATCTATATTACATTGGTTAGACTGTCTGAAGATAGTGTGGTACCATAACCTATTAGAAATTAAAGATATGTGTTTTTTTCCCATAAACAATATAGCAATATTGTCACCCAACCATAGGTCGAAGCCACCCCCGAGCACCTTAACCTTGAAAGATAGAATAATTCCATAAGAAAACCCTAGAACCAATAGCCAACCAAGGTAGCTTACTTCTCTCCAAAGCTAGTGCACAAATCAAAGATTCCAAACCATAACCAAGGCAAAAAATCCAAACCATAACCAAAAGACCAAGTCACTACTGCAACAACTCTAGCTCTCCTTCAGTCATGCACAAAACTTGTCCTTATGCAGTTGTGAGAGTGAGTGAGTACAAATTACCTCTAGCTCCCTCTATTTATATTGGTCCAAGTCACTTAATTGTTTTGGCTTCTCCTTTTAGAGGTTAACACTTAAATATTAATTCTTTTATTGAGTCGACATGTCTTCTAGATTTTCTACACATTTGTTTTAGGGTTTCTCTTTCTTCCTAGAATATGCTAGTCTCGTCATAGGTTACATGTCGAGGTTAAAAACTCCCATAGCTAGCATAATATCAATATCAAGAAGGGTTGGTTCACTTGGAATACATATTTTAAACTAGAAGGTATCACAAGCTTGATCCCAAAGGTCTCATGCTTAAACATTATGAACAATTTGCATTGTCTTCATCGCATTCCCATGGAAAACTCGATGATGAGGTTTTCACTGAAAATGCACAAATTGGTAATGAGGTTCTTGAGAGAAAAACTTAACCCAATATGACTATTTTCAAAACTCTCTCCATAGACAAACAAGTAGAAGTCACAACACAAATTGTTGTAACTATTGTCCAGGGTGTGATAGCTGAGAGGGAAGCTGAAGAAGCTAGGATAGCAGAAGAAATTTGAATGAAGGATGAAGCTTAGTGTCTAGTCATTGAAGAAGAGAAAAATAATGCATCTCAACAGTAGGAAACTAAAATAAGAACAAAATATTATCTACATATAAAAGAGGTCAAACATATTTCTTAGGAAGAACTTGCACAAAGAAGAATCACAAAAGATTCAGAACAAAGTAAGGAGGATCTAAAGGAGCAAAGAAGCAAGGAGAAGGGGGGAATGGCTAGAAAGAAAAATTATAGAAACAAGCATGAAATAAAAAGGAAGAAACATCCAAACATATAGAAGAAAATGAACTAGCAATATAAGAACCAATTGATCTTCTAAAGGTTGTTCCCCGCACAAAAATTCCCCCTCAAGGAATTATAGATCTTACAAAGGATGATGAGGAAGATGTGGTGACACTAAAGGTACCAATTGTATATGAGACTAATCCAAATATTAGGAAAACATCTCAAGTTAATCAAGGTGCTAAGGAAATACCTTTGGATACGAAAATTGGTGAAACAACACAAAATCCCACTAAAGAAGTACCACATGAACTAAAAGAACAAGTTGTCCCAGAGTGCATTAAAGAAAATGAAATTGAAGAATAGGAAGATGGTGGCATATTGTTATGGACGTAAAATAATGTGAAATTACCGAAGCTCATATAGGAATAGTTAAAAGCAATGTTGTAGACCAATACAAATGAAAAGAC
>SNQJ01S0159291.1:6990-28870 GCA_010110895.2 Picea sitchensis | reverse complement strand
ACTTACATTGGTTTCAATCTCAAATGGTTGTTGTAAATCTGGAAATGCTAAGGGGTTGTACTAATATTTTCTTTCAAGGTGTCGAAGGCATTTTTCTCTTTACTTCCCCATTGAAAGACCCACTTAGTACTTGTAAAATCATGTAAAGGAGATGCAATAACAGAAAAGTTAGCAATGAACTTCCTCCAATACTGAACTTCCCCCTGGAAGATCCTAACTTATGTTACATTATTAGGCTTAGGCTACTTCATAATGGCTTCAACATTAGAGGGATCAATTTTCAATTCACCACCCCCTACTATATAGCCCAAATAAACTAAATATGTTTTCCCAAATTCACATTTTGACATCTTTAGGCACAATTTCTCCTTTTTCAAAACATCTAAGACTTTCCTAACATGATTTACATGATCTTCCCAACTTTTATTGAAAATCAATATATCAAACAAGTATACTATTACAAAATCATCCATGAATGGCCTAAATACATCATTCATAACCCGCACGAAAGTAGCAAGAGCATTACAAAGCCCAAAGGGCATAACTAACCATTAAAACAAAACTTTGTTTTGTTTCAAAGGAATTTTTCCAAATATCATCTTCATTAATACTTACTTGATGATAACCAGTTCTTAATTCTAACTTAGTGAAATAAGTTGCATTTTTAATTGATCCAACAAATAATCAATACAAGGAAGAGGGTAACGATTATTCATCATAATTTTGTTCAATTCTCGGAAATCCACAAACATTATCAATGTATTGTCTTTCTTTGGTACCAACACAATGGATGATCTACATGGAGGAGTACTTGGTTGGATGACTCCTTTCTTGAGCAACTCCTGAACTTGCTTCTTTATTTTTTCATACTCAAGCACAAATAACCTATGCATGCCAATGTTAGGAAGAGGTGTATCTTGTTGTAGCTGAATTTCATGTTGTATCTCTCTCCTTGGAGGTAATCCTTGTGGTTCCTGAAACACTTCATCATAGTTAGAAATAATCTTAACTAATTCATCTTTATGTTTAGAATCACATCCTTTGCGAGCTTTGGATTTATCATTGTCCTTAGCTTTTACAATCATGAGTACAAAATTGTTGCTTGCATTTACAAGCCTTTTCATTTGTCATGTAGTAACAAGAGACAAGTTAGTCTTCATATAATGGGCTCTTGCAATATACCCAATCCCATCCTTTGTAAGATGATACTTGTTCTCCTTCCTATAGAACATAGCTTTCCTATCATATAAATGAGGAATTCCCAAAAAAATTCCACAAATATCAAGTGGTATGACATCTAACTCTACCTCATCTATGAACTTAGAGGTTATTGCAAATATGAGCTTTCATTGTTTAGATACTTGTAACTTGACATCTTCACATACCCATCCTAAAGGATATGGTTTTGGATGAGGTTTAGTTTCAAGTCCCAATGTCTTAATAATTTCTTCAAAAAAGAGATTAGCTTGTGAACCACTATCAAAGAGTGTATCAATATAGTATGTTTTGAGATGACTCTAATATGGAATAGTACACGTATTTTCCTTTCATCATGCATAGTTTCAAATTTTAAAGAATTAGTATTGCACTAGAACTAGCAGAAGAAGATGTACCTTGTATTCTCATAGTTGTGATCTTGGTTTCATCACTTGAATCTGATCCAAAATCTTGTTAGATTGTAGTCATGGCCTTCTTATTACCCTTCTTATTTCCAATGGTCTTAGTTCTAGAAGAAGTTTCTGACACTTGGCCTCAACATGTCCTTCCTTTTTGCAATGTGAACATGAAGGCTTCTCATCTTCTTTCTTCACTATGGTTATTCATTTCATTCTACCCTTTCCTTTGTTCTTGCCTTCAACTAGCTAAACCAATTTCTTTAAGAAATTGTCCTTGACATTATTTCCCCTTGAATCAATATGAGTGGCTTGGAGACAAACTTCATCAAGATTAGTTCAATTAAACATAAGAATAGTATGTCTCAAATAACTATGCAACCCACCAATATACTTCAAAATATTTTCTTGCATATAAAGAGGAATTTCCAATGATAATGCCCTCATTCTAAACTCTTGAGTATAGTCTTGCACATTTTTTCCTCTATTTTCCCTTAGATTCTTGCAAACCATTATTGCTTGTTGCATATACCCTAAAGGATAAAATTTATTCTTTAATGCAACTATAATGAATTCATACCAGGAAGCAATCATTTTTCCTTTTTTAAGAATATTTTCTTGATTCTTACTCTCCCACCAAATCAGTGTTGTGCGTCCCAATCGAAGAGTAGCTAACTAGACTTTTTCTTCTTCTTCCACAATTTTTTGAACCCTACAATATACTTCAATTTACTTGATCCAATTATCTGCATTAAGCTTTCCATTATACATTGGAAAGTCAAATTTAACGTCTAATTTCAACATAGGCAATTAGAATCAACTTTCTCTGGTTGTTTTTTCTGTAGAATTGAGAGGAACTTTGACTTGAAGGAGAGGATGGGGATGGAGAAGTTTTAGGACGGTCACTACCACCTCCTTGTCCTTTACCTTGACTTGGGCCTTCTTTGTTCTTCTTTCATTCCTTATATAATTCTTCCACCATGGTTTTCGTCTCCAAAAAGGCTTGTCAAAACATCGCTTCAAATTCAAAGGGGTTTTCTTCCATTGGAGATTCCATTGCTTGTCTTTGGAATGCACATCGCTAACTAATCTTAGGATTGTACTCTTCAAGTGAACCTTCTCCCTGCTTGATGTTATACTTGGTT
Organism: Picea sitchensis; assembly: GCA_010110895.2. Classification (NCBI taxonomy): domain Eukaryota; kingdom Viridiplantae; phylum Streptophyta; class Pinopsida; order Pinales; family Pinaceae; genus Picea; species Picea sitchensis. The sequence goes on along the minus strand of SNQJ01S0159291.1, from coordinate 26,112 downwards.
ATCATTCAATACCAACGCTTGTGCAAATCCAAATCAGTTTATGATTTAATCCCTGATCAATTATGCTCTGATACCAAACTTGATATGAAACTAGTGTTAAATGCTTCGTTACACTAATTCAAATTCTTATACAAAGCTTCTCAATTTTTCTGCAATTTTCATTAAAAATTGGCTCAATTGGGATTCAAAGACTAAGAAATCAAAACAAGAACTTAAATAACACATGCAATACTCAAAAAATTGATAATAGAGTTCAATCGTATGGACTGCGTCTTCAGGAAAACTTCAATTGACGAACCGATCCATTCAAAAATATGCAAACTACATATTTTCATTTATTTACATCAAATAATGGCCTTAAATATATTCTCCCAATAAAAGGGATTCTCCTTTCAGTTTCTCTAAACTATGGTAGCAAGGTAGATTATTGGATTTGATAGATTCGATAGGTCTCTCTCGGGCCCTTCTTAACAAGCCAACTTAGTTTCGACCTTAATTCCTCCTCTCTTTAGATCAAGGTTGATCATGATAATGCGAGGCCTAAAATCAAAGTTCTATTTAATGAACTCTATAATTTCCTTGTCTAAAATGTTTCATGTACCATACGAGTCAGTAAAGACAGACAGAGGCTCTAGCACTCTGATAGCATAAGAATATTGCACAATTCATCTCCTTGTTTTTGCTTCCCACTAACTTCACTCATCATGACTGCCCTTGGTACAAGAGGACATGCTATATTGTGTTTCATGGTATGTAGTATCCCCAACCAAATCTGATATATAAATCATATCTAACTGGTTGAGAACTTTCGTCAAAAAATTTGCGTGTTTTCTCAAAGGCCTTTGGAAAATCAACTCCCTTGTTGTCCCAACTCTCAAGGTGGATTATTGATGTGTTTAGAGGTCAATGGGATCAGTTACAAGCTCCTTATAACCCCCAAAGTGTTTATTGTTAAGATTATTTGCTTGTTGTTATGTATAGGATAGTTTGTCTCATTGAGGCATTATGTCAAATAGTTTGCATGCATGGGTTGTAGCTTGCATTTCCATCCATGTTTTTGAGTTTAAATTGTCTAAAATAGCATGAATTCAAGTGGAACATATATTAGAATAAACATAAGAGTAAATGACAAGTAATACATAGCAAAAGCACAAATACCTCCTCACAATCCTTGCTCGTTTATTTATTATAAATGGTTGTCCAACAATAGTAATTTCTAGATATGTTCTGAGTGATATAATAGCTACTTTAGAGGGTTGTAATGGCTCGAAAATGCAAGGAAACAATGAAAATAATCCTCCTCTACGATCTCCTAGTGATAGTTTTTCAATTGAGTTGTAATATCATGCCAAAAACCAAGTGTACCGTGCCAAGAAGTGTGCCCTCCTGGTTTCTTACGCCCTGATGAAGTATGCACAAAAAAATTGATATAAAATTTTCATGAAACGGCCGTTGATCTATAGGAGAGATGATGGCTAGATCCTATGATAAGTTTCCCTGGTTGTAGATGATAACTCTGACCCCAAACCACTAGATATATCATCACAAATGCACCCTCCTTTAGTGCATTTGCCCGGATATGAAAATAACAAATACGAAACATGAAAACCCCCAATAATATCAAGAAGAGTAGCCCTAGGGATGGAAAATGTTCCTGGAACAAGATCTATACTATATCCAACTCCCTAAATCCAAATTGAACCTCTTTCCCTTTGACAGTGCGCCCTTTCTCTACAGAAACCCTCCAAAGATGTGCCCTCCTTTACCAACAATGCAAGAAATGGATCTAAAACTAAAATAGAATGGTGAGGGTCGAATATTTCACCACCTTGACCAATCTTGGATCAAGAACAGAGGAATATTTCACCTCCTTGTTGATCTCTAGGGTTTGTTTACTCAAAACCCTCAAAACGTTCAAGTTGCCAGAGCTCAAAGATGCAAGTGAAAATGATCATCAACATAATGAGAGAATATGAGCCCCTATCTCTCTTTTATACCCCTTTTCACCTTTTTCCCCTCAAGTGACTTTTAATTCATCTTTAATATTTTCTCATAAAATCACTTTATTAATTTAATGAACCTTTTTACTCCAAAAATTGATTTATCCGCCTAAATGACTTCTCAAACCACTGAAAGTCACTTTTCATCATCATGTTGTATAGATATTTTCGCCCCAATTCCAACGAGCTATTACACTAAGGTATTTCTCTAAGAAACAAACTCCAAATAGTAGCTTAAGCATAATTAAATAAAATATGCTCAATAATAACCCAAAATTACGAAAATCATTGGAATTTCATGGAACCAAGAACAAGATGTGCGGAAATTATCCCGATGATGAATAATGGTAAATAAACTAAGTTGGGCCCCATAAAATTCCTCCAAACCTCTTGAGCTCACTGATGACCTAGTCTCACCCCTCTGACCTGACTAACTCAAACTTCCTAAAGTAACTCTAACTGCATAATAAGGGAATCTGAAAATGGGAACATTACAGTCCTCCGTTCCCATAGATTGATTATCCTCAATCAATACCACCTCAACCATACGATCAAAATTTTGCACCAAACTGAAACTGAGAGTGATCGTTGGGTCCCAAACCAATCTAAAAGGCGTGGAGCACCTATCACCCACAATGTTGTCCTGCAAGGTACTCACATAAGAGGTCTCGTGAATACCACTGAACAATAGAGAAATTAGATACTCTAAATACTCGGTCAACCCCTCATAGAATTTCCCACCTAAGACACCAATCCAATGCTCCATATGTATAAGCTCCTGAAATTAATGGTTGACTCTTCCATATGTACCAGTTTCCCAAATGTCAACCCATGAAATCCCAGAAGTAAACTCCCAAAAATCATAACCAGCTCTCTCATGTCTAAGAGTGTCTAAATTGTCAAACAATGTAATCCTAGGATCCCAAACTAATCCTAGGAAGGAACCACCATGTTGTCAATGCACCACTATGATCATCACTATTGAACCAACGTGCCCAGTCTGCATCCTCCTATCTTGGAACCCCAAGCTGAAATCTCTGAAGGGACTGAAACCATTATCCTGAATCATCCCCTGCAAACGTGTCTCAGTGAATTATAAGTCTGCAAAACCACTGCTAGCCTCGATCCTAGGTATTGGAAAAGAAAGTCTATCCTACCATATAGAGTAAGTCTCAACTTCCCCTCTACTGAAATCCCAAAAATCAAGTAGACCCATCACTATCACAACTATGTCGATCATCATCATCATCATCACCTGAAGCAATCTATCACTCAGATGAATGCCCAGATCCCACCACCAAGTTGGAAGTCCACCACTCCCAGGGCATGTTGATTGTTGTTGTGCTACACTGATAACTATTGGAATCCATCTGAGCCTCATCTCTAATCTCGGTCTGCAATCAACTGGTGGAAACCAAATACAAGGAACCAAATCCACACATGTTAATATTTCATGCTCATGCCAAACCACATAGTGAAACCTGCTACCCCTACTCCTGATAATGTACTCTAACAACTCCTGGAGTCTAGACACCTTCCTATAAAGTATCTCTGCCATATGTGGTAACTCATGCTCACGCAAGTCCCCAGAAAGTCCTCTTGAATGGGTATCATGCATCACCCTCATGATCATCTCCTCTAATGTGGCCTCAAGGACTAAATATGTGTCACCTTTGTAGTATATCATGTTGGCCCTCAATCTATCCTTGTCATCCTATGCACTAGCCACATGCCCTAAATAAGAACTCCCTGACTTGTTTATAATACCCCATGTCTCATCCAACTACCTCACAGAATCCTCCCATGTCCTATTTTATATACTAAGAACATCAAAGAATAGAAACATAAACCTCTACAACTATAGGAAAATCTNTAGAGTAAGTCTCAACTTCCCCTCTACTGAAATCCCAAAAATCAAGTAGACCCATCACTATCACAACTATGTCGATCATCATCATCATCATCACCTGAAGCAATCTATCACTCAGATGAATGCCCAGATCCCACCACCAAGTTGGAAGTCCACCACTCCCAGGGCATGTTGATTGTTGTTGTGCTACACTGATAACTATTGGAATCCATCTGAGCCTCATCTCTAATCTCGGTCTGCAATCAACTGGTGGAAACCAAATACAAGGAACCAAATCCACACATGTTAATATTTCATGCTCATGCCAAACCACATAGTGAAACCTGCTACCCCTACTCCTGATAATGTACTCTAACAACTCCTGGAGTCTAGACACCTTCCTATAAAGTATCTCTGCCATATGTGGTAACTCATGCTCACGCAAGTCCCCAGAAAGTCCTCTTGAATGGGTATCATGCATCACCCTCATGATCATCTCCTCTAATGTGGCCTCAAGGACTAAATATGTGTCACCTTTGTAGTATATCATGTTGGCCCTCAATCTATCCTTGTCATCCTATGCACTAGCCACATGCCCTAAATAAGAACTCCCTGACTTGTTTATAATACCCCATGTCTCATCCAACTACCTCACAGAATCCTCCCATGTCCTATTTTATATACTAAGAACATCAAAGAATAGAAACATAAACCTCTACAACTATAGGAAAATCTGGTAAGTGGTCGGTGCATTGGTCAATCCCAAGGGCATGACGAAAAAATCATAAGGATACCTAAGAATAATCATGTGATTATCCTGCTCATTGACCCAGCCTTGGTGATATTCTAATCGAAGATCAATCTTCAAGGAGTGTACCTCTCCATGGAAATCATCCCTATGCACTAATGGACTATCTAAATAGTCTCCCAGGCTCCACGCTACTCCCATACCATCGCATGCCTCCAAAGGTGTCTCCTCACATATATGGTCAACCATACTCCCTCCATAATCACAAACACTATTGTTGTGAGAGTATGGCCTATAAATTCATGTAATACTGCAAAAGAGCATATCTTCCTCCTCTGGACCAACCATGCTCCATCAAGTGATAGTATGACTCTCCCATGAACTCTATTGTCTCCCACTGTGTACCATTGTACCCCTCTATATAACATTGTATACCACTACACACCAATGCATATTATTGTATACCACTACATATCATTATGCATCTTGTATGTGCGACTGTATCAATCACTATACTAGTTTCAGTTGAACCTGGCTCCCAAATGGATGTGTCCTCATCTGTAATATACATGTCCCCACAATCCCTAGATGCATATACTTCGATGTTGGTTGATCCACAAGGTATCTGCTCAACTGTCTCAGCAGTGATCATGTCCTGAGCCATCAATGGGCTCTCCAAAAGAAGCAACTCATGATCCACGTATTGCAAAACATGTGCATAATCAAAAGCTTTTGGGTTATATCTCTCTACAAACACCTGAAAACACTCCATTTCACAACCATCCTCTCGTGACATAGCTGAAGCATATGACTGACTCTCTACTGAGATGGATGTAGTGGATACCCGACTAGACTCCTCAAGGATCTGCTCTACTCTAGAATATGATTCTCAAAGGGTTATTTGTGTGCTCTTCAAGAATTCTTGTGCACTCACCAACTCATGAGTGAGTCGATCCACCTAATTTTCCTTCTCCTCCAACACCCCATGGTACATATCACCAATGTCCGGAAGGTAATCTCTATCCATAAGAAGATGTTGGTAGTTAGCCTTCATCATTGTCACTCTCTCTCTAAGTGTCTGAAAGTCCTCAATGGAAAACTCTACACCCGGACTATCCTGTGTCACCATGGCTCTCCAAAAATATCCTACCACCAAAGCATGTGTATCATCAAGATGCCTCATGGTCGCCACGATCATATCCTCTCTGGCCTTCAGTTGTCCTTCCAAGTGTTGTGACTCATGTGAATCAACACATCTATCGTGCTAAAGTGCTACCTCATAACTCTTGTTGTTAAGGTCAATTGTGGAATCCTCATCAACGTACTCCCCAAGACCTATTGTGCTACTATGCTCAACATCCATATGCACATCCTGTAAGGTGAGTTCCTATTCCATAGATGAATCACCATCTGTCAATGCTCCATCATCCTTAGGTGTATCAACACCCAAATCATCTTGAACCTCATCACAAGGTGTAGATGCTACCTCATCCTCGTGATCTGATGTACTATCCTCATCACCATCATATGTGCTAATGTCGTTGCTTTATGATAATGTGTCCCATGCTGATACCTTACCATCCTCAATGCATACATCCTCATCCTGGATGGGTGTAGGCTTAATTTGTGCCCCTGTCAATCCACTAACATGTGGTGATGTATCCACTTTCTTGACTGGTTTAGCTATGCTACCATCTTTCTCTTTGTACCTTTCTATTGTTCTTCTCCAATAATTGTCTATTGTAATATTCATGTCCCATGTTGCAATATTGTCTTTATTCCAATTAAGGTGTTTTATGGATACAAACTCTTTGAATATTACCTGAGCCTTGAATGTCATACTAAGAGCTTGATATTCCCTATCACAATATAGAATCTCCTCTGCAATATCCATTTCTTCTAAGCCACTGAAAATGAGTGTAATGCTAAGTACCATGTTCAATTTGCAATCTAAAATTCTTCTCCTGAATGAAGACCCCTCAAGCTGGGAGGAATATTCTCTCTGATACCACTGTAGTATCCCCAACCAAAACTGATATAAAAATCATATCTAACTGGTTGAGAACTTTCGTCAAACACTTTGTGTGTTTGCTCATGGGCCTTTACCAAATCAACTCCCTTGTTGTCCCAACTCTGAACGTGGATTACTGATGTGTTTAGAGGGTCAATGGGATGAGTTGCAACCTCCTTATAACCCTCGAAGTGTATGTTGTTAAGATTATTTGCTTGTTGTTATGTATATGATAGTTTGTCTCATTGAGGCATTATGTCAAACAATTTGCATGCATGGGTTGTAGCTTGCATTTCCATCCATGTTTTTGAGTTTAACTTGTCTAAAATAGCATGAATTCAAGTGGAACATAGACTAGAATAAGCATAAGAGAAAATCACAAGTAATACATAGCAAAAGCACAAATACCTCCACACAATCCTTGCTTGTTTATTTATTATAAATGGTTTTCCAAAAGTAGTAATTTACAGATCTGTTCTGAGTGATATAACAACTACTTTAGAGGAATGTATTGGCCCCAAAATTCAAGGAAACAATGACAATAATCCTCCTCTACGATCTCCTAATGATAGCTTCTCAATTGGGTTGTAATATCATGCCAAAAACCAAGTGTACCATGCCAAGAAGTGCTCCCTCCTTGTTGCTTACGCCCTGTTGAAATGTGCACCATAAATCTGATGTAAAATCCTCATGAAACGACCGTTGATCTATAGGAGAGATGACGAGTAGCTCCGATGATAATTTTCTTATGCAGGAGCATCACTCCACCTCAGCAACGCGCCAGAAATACAATGCATCAGCCCACTTAGAAGGAATAGATCCCAAAGAAGGACTCGCCAGTTGCCCCAAATTTTGAACTTAATTTAAAATTTTAATATAATTCAATGTAATTAAAGTTTGAAGGCTCAAGGAAAGCCAAGCGATTGTATTTGTACGGGCCAAGTTATTGTAATGTGTAGAGTCGCCTTTAATGGCTGACAGTTAAGTGGATCTAGATCTGATTCAGACTAGATGGCGATTAAATGTAATTTAATGAGAGTAGGTAGTTGGAGGGAAGGCTCGAGGAGCCCCTCTTTTGTAAAAAGATCTTTGTATCAAAATTCATTAGTTAGTGAAAGAGAGTTGTTGATAGAGCTCAAGAGAGGAGAAGAGATGAAGACTCTGTTGCAGTCCATCTTTGTAAACATTGTATAGAAGCATTCAAATATTAATACAAAAGCAGTTTTTCATGCCTATGAGTTTTTGTGTGTTTTATGAGTTTTTCTGAATGTTTTTGAATTTTTTATGTGTTTACTCATGTATGCCATGAATGTCGTTATTTCATGTTATATTTCCTTTGCAGGAATTAGATATATTTCCATATCTGTATTTTTTTTAGTGTTATGGGCTCTTAAGATTATGCAAGGAGTGCACACCAGAGTAATTGAAATACTATGTGAATCCAATGCAAGGAGTGCACTTGAACTTTGTTTCGTGTTCAGAGAAGAGCGTGCCAGGAGGGCACACCAGAATCATTCTAAATCTCAGAAGGATTACTGCAAGGAATGCACAACATAGTTGTTGAACACTCTGAGAGTGAGCACAAGGAGTGCCCCTACACTCATAGCAGTGTAAAATCTCAGAAGGGAAAGTTATCCTAGGGAGACACGCCAGATTTACTGAATACTCTGAGAAGAAGGCTATGCAAGGAGTGCATTGAGAAGGTGCAAGGAGTGCATGAGAAATCTGTTTTGAGTTCTGTGAGGAGACCATGTAAGTGAAAGCACACCAGAGTTACTAAATACTCCGAGGAAGGAGGCTCTGCAAGGAGTGCATTGAGTAGGCACAAGGAGTGCGCAAGAACTCTGCCTTGAGTTCTGTGAGGAGATTTCCATGTGGGCACATTAGAGTTGTTGAACACTCTGATAGTTGGTGCAAGCTGTTAGCACATATCTTTGTAAAGGGGGTATTTTCTCTAAGGATTTGGCCCCTGGGCGGAGAAAATGCGATAAAAGGGGTTTAAAAACCCACCATATGCATTTTATCCAAAGTCGGGGTGTATGAAGGTGGGGGAGGTGGTTGAAACATCATCTCCCCTCATGAATGGAAAGTCGGAAAACTATGACCATGAGGTAGTTTGTCAGCCCAAACAGTCTGATCTTGCGTCTGACATAGAAGTTGCATGGGTAGTCTGACAGGGAAAGTCCAGACGTAAAACTTTGAGTCTGGCAGAAGGATGCGTGCGCAGAGAAGACTGCATGCACAGCCTGACCGAGAAGACACAGTGTATGGACGAGAAGCTTGAGCACACCTCTGTTGTAGTGGAAAAATATTTTGGCTATATATGTGTAGTTTTGAGTCATTTTGAGGAGAGGTCCTTGGTTGAGCAGAGCTCCCAATTTTGTAATGCTTGTGATGCCAGAGTTGTTCTCTGGTTATGTAATCGATATGAGACTTTTATGTTAAAAGAAGTCAGTTTCCTGTTTCTTTCCATTTTGTCTGTTAAAATTGTTTGAAACACTCGGGTATGGAGGATCCAGTTGAGGATTGTTATGATGTTATGATGTAGGTTTGATCATGGCGGTATCATGATCGGTTTCATTCATTTCCATGTGTTTTATTTTCCCTCTCATAATGGATGGCTCGGGCATGGAGGATCCAGTCGAGCTGTCGCAATCGCAGGATGATGGAGGTTTGATCATTCTGTTGTTGTGACTGTGTTGCTTGCAACACATTTTGGTGTTTGAAACCTGAGCTCCAAATTTCTCTCAAGTTCAATTTTTTTCATCTCTGATTTACTAGAAGGTCGGATGCCCATAGCAGTCTCGTTCACCTCTCTCACTATGTCTTCCCTCTGCTCTCGCTTTAACTCAAATTTCCTGACTGAAGTTAATGTGGCCCTCACTTCCATGTACATTTCTTGCTCAGTTCTGTGTTGAACATCATTCAGATTTTGAGTTTTGTCCATTGACCTCCATCCATATAAAACCAACATCCACCTAACTCTGATAGGTGGCTTGCCTTTCCTGCAATCTAAAGGTGACTCTCATTGCTAGCATTCTTGGTGTCGTTGTTGGGGAATGAATTGAAGACATTTCCCTAGGATAGAATGACAATGAGATTTTGATTTTGAAGGTGCATCAGATATCATAACCATTGAAGATTGCATTTTCACCTGGCGACTCCATTGTCTCAACTCCACGGTTTCAGTGTGGTTGCCTCTTGCTACATCTATAGCCTCTGGGAGAACACAACGATCAGATCTGGTCTTTGATGGTGAAAAAAGACCAGACACACTCATTTTTCATATCATTCACCTGGTGACTCCATGGTTAAAGAATTGATTGGTGACTCCACTAGTCTGAAATGGACAAAATCTTGGCTCAAAGGTTTGCTCCTTTTAATTTCTCTGATGTTCCTAGTTTTCCAAATGTTGTTCCTACTGTGGATCAGTGGGTTGATGTTTTTCCCATATTTAGAGAACAAAAAGATGATAACCATGTCAAGCATATTCGTGGGTTTCATGAACTCATGCATCAGTGGGAGATACATCATGAGGATGTATTAATAAAAATGTTCATGTTCTCATTTAACGGGGATGCTCATGAGTGGTATCGATCCTTGCCCCCTGCTAGCATCTCCTCCCTGAGAGAGTTTCATGCAACTTTCAATACTCAATGTCAAAATTTTTAATCTTCTGATTTAATTCATCATAGTTGTTGTGAGGAATATAGAGATGGTGTTCAAGACATAGTTCGTTCTTGAGAGAGTTGTGAGAATGAAGGATATACCTCGGAGGAGTTGATGGAGCTGGTAAAATCTTTTCCTACAAGAATAGAGGGATTGGAGGCAAATTTTGCTTGCTTCTCTTATGAATAAAATGCAGAGGATATTCTGGTCCTTGAAACAGATGTTCTTGGTAGCCCTGCATATGATGAAGAAGTGATGTCAGATACTGACCAAGAACAAACAGCTTTTGACTAATATTCCAGCGAAGATGAAGAAGAGAATAAATTTCCCATGAGTCATGTTTATGATGATTATGACTATGATCCTTGGGAGAGCCATGAAGAAGAAAATGAGCAGCAAAAGGAGAATTTTGGTTCCTTTCCTGAGCCTGTAAGTGAGCAGCCATCGCCTGAGAGCAGTCAACCTGCATCATCCTTTCACCCACCTATGCTTGCCAGAGACATTCAGTCATGCATGAGCAGTTGTGGAGCAAAGTAGGCTTTCAGCTACAAATTTTCTGGAGTTTGCCACTTATTCTATGAACCTATGGGGGAGTACATGCAGTTGCATTTCCTCCATGATTTGAAGCCTCCAGATCTGATCCCACCATTTCCATCTGGAAGAAATATGAAGGATGTAATCGTTTTGTTGTCATGATTGCATCATTAGTTATTCATCACTAACAGAGTAGATGGCCTTCCAGTTAGGAAGTTACTTGAACGGATATGGTGGAAGTTTTCTTTCACCTAGCACTATGTAAAAAATCAATTAGTATAGGAATGTACATAAATAAGCTCCTTCGGAGCCCATGTATTTTCTTTCATTTAGAATAGTGTGTTTTTCGGCCTGTAGTCCTCAGCAGAACGTTTTTGAGCTTGACTCCATATCCCAATGCAGAAGGCGAATGGAACTATTGAAGATCTTAAACCCTCGCAGGGAGGACTATATCCCCCATGGAGACTAATGTTAGCACATATCTTTGTAAAGGGGGTTTTTTCCCTAAGGATTTGGCCCTTGGGTGGAGAAAATGCGAGAAACGAGGTTTAAAAACCCACCATATGCATTTTATCCAAAGTCGGGGTGTATGAAGGTGGGGGAGGTGGTTGAAACATCGTCTCCCCCCATGAATGGAAAGTCGGAAAACTCTGACCGTGAGGCAGTTTTTCAGCCCAGATAGTCTGAGCTTGCGTCCGACATAGAAGCTGCATGGGCAGTCTGATAAGGAAAATCCAGACGTAAAACTTTGCGTCTGATAAAAGGATGCGTATGTAGAGAAGACTGCATGCACAGTGTGACTGAAAGACACAACGTATGGACGAGAAGCTCGAGAACACCTCTGCTGTAGTGGCAAAATATTTTGGGTATATATATGCAGTTTTGAGTCATTTTGAGGAGAGTTCCTTGGTTGAGCAGAGCTCCCAATTTTGTAATGCTTGTGATTCCAGAGCTGTTCTCTGGTTATGTAATCGATTTGAGACTTTCATGTTAATAGAAATCAGTTTCCTGTTTCTTTCCATTTTGTTTGTAAAAATTGTTTGAAACACTCGGTTATGGAGGATCCAACCGAGGATTGTTACGTTGTTATGATGTAGGTTTGATCATGGCGGTATCATGATCGGTTTCATTCATTTCCATGTGTTGTCTTTTCCCTCTCACACTGGATGGCTCAGGCATGGAGGATCCAGTCAAGCTGTCACAGTGGAAGGATGATGGAGGTTTGATCATTCTGTTGTTGTGACTATGTTGCTTGCAACACATTTCGGTGTCTGAAACCTGAGCTCCAAATTGCTCTTGAGTTCAAGTTTTTTCATCTCTGAGCTGCTCAAAGGCTGGATTCCCATAGCAATCTCGTTTATCTCTCTCACTAAGTCTACCCTCTGCTCTCGCTTTAACTCAAATTTCCTGACTGAAGTTAATGTGGCCCTCACTTCCCTGTACATTTCTTGTCCAGTTATGTGTTGAACATCATTCAGATTCTGAGTTTTGTCCATTGAACTCCATCCATATAAAACCAACATCCACCTAACTCTGATGGGTACTGGGCTTGCCTTTCTTGCAATCTGAATGAAACTCTCAGTGCTAACATAACGAGTGCACAAAACCAACACACTGCTAAAGTGTTGGTCAAAGCTCAAGAGAGTTAGTGCAAGTGTGCACAGAAACCCTGCAAGGTGTGCATAGGTCAAGGACCTTCAAGGTTCATATTGTTGAGCAAGCACAAGGAGTGTGACATAAACAAAGAGTTTTAAGTCTCAATCTCTCGAGGAAAGAGTTTGAGTGCCAAGAGGGAACACAAAATTGTTAAAGGAGAAAAGGGCCAAGAACTTTAGAAATATGAGAAACTTTAAGCTCAATAGGAATAGTGCAAGTATGTGCAGAGCCCTGCAAGGATTACAACAAGCGGAAAATGGCCTAAGTCTTAGATAGTGCCAGAAGCAGAAGGTGTGTGCAGGTGAACTTATTTCAAGTTCAAAGCTCAGGAAGAGTAGCATTTTTCCAAAGCACAAGCAAAGGCCAAGGAGACGACCCGGAAGAAAGGAGACAAAGTCCAAGCCTTTGAAATTTATTAAAGATATTTCATTCGGGAAGAAAGCGCAGCAGCAGAGAGGAGGATCTATAGTCGTCATTAGATTAGTTGTGGGAAGAAATCTGGACCGTCGAATTTAGAGTCCAGAATGGAGGAAGAGTGCATAGGAGGAGGACAGATCTCAGTCGTCATATCCAAGTGCGTGGATCGACAACCATTGGATCCAAGTAAGTTGCACAGGCATTAACCCTGGAAGTCCTTCGGACTTTACGAGTTTGGAAGTTTTTCGAGCTTGGGTGAAAAGGAGTCAGAACTCCCAAAGTTCTAAAGTCTAGAATTATTTTGGACCATTGATTAGAGGAGGACACGCATCAGAAGATTGCACAGTCTGAAAGTCCGGCAGTCCAAGTAACAAGGGTTGTTGTTGACCAAAGGGAAGGAAGTCTCAAAGCCTGAAGTATGGATCTAGGTCGTTAGATGCATAGGACATGCATCAGAAGATCTCAGGGTTCAGAGATCTTGTACTCCAAAGGAAGTGGAGCACAAGTGCCAAGGGTCGCAAGTCTCCTGAAGCTCCGAAGAGTAGATAAAATATAGTGCGTTGGTGATAAGGACATGTGGCACCATATCTGAGAGGTATGGAGGTCCAGCACTCCAGAGGAATTAGACTGAGGAGAGTCGAGAACTCCTGAAGGGCCACGAAGCTAGAGTAAATATCGATCGTTGATTGAGCAAGGACACGTGAAGCGCAGGTCTACCCCTTCATTAGTTCGGAGTTCGGAGGAGGCAATATGCAGTGCTGTGGAGACTCTTGAAGTCTCGAAGGCAGGAGTTAATATTGGTCATCCATTTAAGGGGAAATGTGGCAGTTGTTTCAGGGATCCGAAGGTCCAACACTCTGGAGCAGTTTGTGAAGTGAAGTGTTTCGGTGGAAGTTTCTCGGAGTCCCAAAGGCCAGAACCCATCCTAGCCATCGATTTGGGGGGACACGTGGACGATAGATCACAACTCCATCAGTTCAGAGTTCAGGAGTAAACGAATTGTGTGTTGTGAAGACTCTCGAAGGCCCTAAGCCCGGAGTTCCAGGGGATAGATCCCAGTCGTTGCGAGGACATGTGGAGGGTAGATCGAGACTCCACTAATTTGGCATTCGGAGGCATCCTCAATTGTGATAGCCAAGACTCCTGAAGCTTGGATTCCCGGAGCCAATCATAGTCGTTGGTTGTCGATAGAACGTGGATTGTTGATTAAGGCCACTTTGTGCGTTCGCCAGTTCGACACTAAGGGAGGTTGGTAGAGAAGTGCAATTGAAATCTCTGAATCCCGAAGCTGCGAAATAGATATTGACCATTGATCTGTGGAGACACCAGGACCGTCTGATCCGGTCTGTTAGTTCGACTCACCAAGGGTGTAAGGTTTTGGAGAAAACAGACTTGTCGAAGCTCGAATTCATGAAGTCAATCCTCGTCGTAGGTTGGTGGGGACACTGTGAGCCATTGATCCTTGCTAGCATTCGAATTTTCGTGAGTTCGCATATTCAGAAGATTTGAGGTTTTGGGGTGTTGAAACTACCGGAGCCTGGAGCTCCGGAGTCCTGAAATAGCGCCCTGTGTTTGGCACATGGTTTTGAGCCCATCATCATATGTTGTTTCCACCATAAGTGAAAGGGGCTAGAGCCCGAATTTTGATTTCTAAGAAAAGGGGTTAGAGAAGAATTTGGTAGGGTTCAAATGTGGTAAGTAATTTTGGGGGCTCAGCAGGAGCCCAAGAGCCAATTTGACTCTTGAATTTGAATGATCCTAGATCTGGAGGTCGTGCGGAACCCGAGATGGGTAGGGGTTTGCATCAAGTGGTATCAGAGCCATAAAAGGGTTGTAGTCTGATACCATCAAGTTGTATCAGAGCGGGAAATAAGATCTGTAAGGAAAAAGAGAAAATGGCTATTGAAGGCCAGAAGCAAGGTCGAAGAGGAGACCACAAGAAAATGAGCAGCGAAGAAATGGACAAAGATATCAAGGAGATCTGAGAGGAGATCATTAGGCTGATGTTGAATATGCAGCAAGAAGCACAAGGAAGCTAGAAGTACAAATGGCCTTTGAAGAATAAAATAAAGTGGCCCATCCAGCAGATAATTGTCAGGAAGCAAAAGAAAGTGTTGAGAAGGTGGTTGAGGCATGTTGAAGACCTCAGTGACACAGAAGAGGAAAT
Organism: Picea sitchensis; assembly: GCA_010110895.2. Taxonomy (NCBI): domain Eukaryota; kingdom Viridiplantae; phylum Streptophyta; class Pinopsida; order Pinales; family Pinaceae; genus Picea; species Picea sitchensis. The sequence goes on along the minus strand of SNQJ01S0159291.1, from coordinate 11,061 downwards.
GGTTTACATTTGTGAAATAGAGGTTGGAAGGAACCTCGATGTTGAGGAAGAGAGATCAATTGAAGATCTCATAGACTGCCAGGAGGGAAAAGATGAACTTTCAGATTGTCAGGTGGGAAATAAGAAGAGATTAGTTGAAGATATCATAGACTGCTAGGAGGGAAAAAGTGAAAGTTCAGATTGTCAGGAGGTCCATGAGGAGATATTGGTCAAATATCTCATAGACTGTCAGGAGGGAAGGAGTGAAACCTCAGGTTTCCAGGACGGAAAGGAGAATGAGGAGAGGTTGTCTGAAAGCCTCATGGACTCAATTGAGAGTTCATATCAGCAAGGAGTGCTGACAAAAATGGAGGAGAGACTTTCTGAAAGTTTCAGGAACTCATAGAAGAGTTCAAATCAACAAGGAATGTTGACGGAGGAAGATCAGAGATGCATTCTAATGATTGCGGGAATTGGAATATTCCTGCCAAGAATCCATTCGAGGCTAGCACATGTGTTGAAAGTGCAACAGAAGAGGGAAAACCAATAAAGATTGTCATGGAAGAGAGGGAGAAGACATTAGAATATGCCCAAGATGTGAGAAAAGAAGAGCATTCAGTGGAATTGCTCAAAAATTTCAGCAAGGGAGATGAACAAGAGATGACTGCAAAATTGGATCCTGCAGTAGAGGAGAGAGCAATAGATAACATGGATATTGTTGATCTGTGTGAAGATTTGGAGGCCCTGGAAGAAAGGGTAATGGCACAGACTCAACGCATCAAACAAGTCAAGTTGGAGATTGATGAAAAAGAGATGCAGTAGCAGAGCAAACTACAAGAGAGGAGCCAACCAGTGGACCAGCTAGATAGAGATATAGAGGAGATTAGGAGGTTGATATTGGAATCGGAGCAGGATATAGTTAGCAATGGGAGAAGGTTGACCAGAGGAGAACCTGTAGTACCAGCAGGACAACAGCAACAACAAGACAAAGGAGCAAATGGACAGCTCCAAAGTGAAGTTTGGGACCCTGGAGGATCTCAACCTCAGTAGAAGGGGAGCCATGAGTAGGATCTCATGATTTTTTCCAGCATGGAAGTATGATGCAGGAGCATCACTCCACCTCAGCAATGCACCAGAAAGCCAGTGCATCAGCGCACTTAGAAGGAATAGATCCCAAAGAAGGACGCACCAGTCGTCCCAAATTTTGAACTAAATTTAAAATTTTAATGAAATTCAATGTAATTAAAGTTTGAAGGCTCAAGGACAGCCAAGCGATTGTCTTTGTACAGGCCAAGATATTGTAATGTGTAGATTAACCTTTAATGGTTGACAGTTAAGTGGATCTAGATTCGATTTGGACTAGATGGCGATTAAATGCAATTTAATGAGACTAGGTAGCTGGAGGGAAGGCTCGAGGAGCCCCTCTTTTGTAAAAATATCTTTGTATCAAAATTCATTAGTTAGTGAAATAGAGTTTTCGATAGAGCTCGAGAGAGGAGAAGAGATGAAGAATCTGTTGCAGTCAAGCTTTGTAAACATTGTATAGAAGCATTCAGATATTAATACAAAAGCATTTTTTCCTACCTATGAGTTTTTGTGTGTTTTATGAGTTTTTCTGAATGTTTTTGAATGTTTTCTGTGTTTACTCATGTATGCCATGAATGTCATTAGTTCATGTTATATTTCCTTTGCAGGAATTAGATAGATTTCCCTATCTGTAGTTTTCTGAGTGTTCTGGGCTCTTAGGCTTGTGTAAGGAGTGCACACCAGAGTAATTGAAATAATCTGTGAATCCAGTGCAAGGAGTGCACTTGAACTCTGTTTCGAGTTCAGAGAAGAGTGTGTCAGGTGGGCACACTAGAATCATTCTAAAGCTCAAAAGGAGTAGTGCAAGGAGTGCACAACAGAGTTGTTGAACACTTTGAGAGTGAGCGCAAGGAGTGCACCTATACTCATAGCAGTGTAAAATCTCAAAAGGGAAACTTGTCCGAGGGAGACATGCCAGAGTTATTGAATACTCTGAGGAGAAGGCTCTGCAAGGAGTACATTGAGCAGGTTCAAGGAGTGCACGCGAAATCTATTTTGAGTTCTGTGAGGATACCGTGTAAGTGAAAGCACACTAGAGTTATTGAATACTCCAAGTAAGGAGGCTCTGCAAGGAGTGCATTGAGCAGGCAAAAGGAGTGTGCAAGAACTATGCCTTGAGTTATGTGAGGAGATTTCCATGTGGGCACATAAGAGTTGTTGAACACTCTAATAGTTGGTGCAAGGAGTGCAAAAAACCAACACACTGCTAAAGTGTTGGTCAAAGCTCAAGAGAGTTAGTGCAAGTGTGCACAAAAAGCCTGCAAGGTGTGCTGAGGTCAAGGACCTTCAAGGTTCAAATTATTGAGCAAGTGCAAGGAGTGTGCCAAAAACAAAGAGTTTTAAGTTTCAAGCTCTGGAGGAAAGATTTTGAGTGCCAAGAGGGCACAAGAAATTGTTAAAGGAGAAGAGGCTCGATACCTTTAGAAATCTGAGCAAGTTCAAGCTAAAGAGGAATAGCGCAAGTACGTGTAGAGCCTTGTAAGGAGTGCAACGGGCGGAAAAAGGCCTAAGTCTTAGATAGTGCCAAAAGTGCAAGGTGTGCGTAGGTGAACTTATTTCAAGTTCAAATATCAGGAGGAGTAGTGTATTTCCAAAGTGAAAGTAGAGGCCAAGGAGACAAAGGCCAAGCCTTTGAAATTTATTAAAGATCTTTCATTTGAGAGGAAAGCGCAGCATCAGAGAGGAGGAGCTACAGTAGTTGTTAGATTAGTTGCGGGAAGCAATCTAGACCGTCAGATACAAATTCCATACTAAAGGAAGAGCGTGCAGGAGGAGGAAAAATCTCAGTCGTCAGATCTGAGTGTGTGGATCGACAGTCGTCGGATCCAAGTAAGTTGCACAAGATTTAACCCTGGAATTCCTTCGGACTTCAAGAGTTTGGAAGTTTTCTGAGCGTGGGTGCAAAGGATTCAAAACTCCCGAAGTTCTGAATTTCGTAATTATTCTGGACCATTGATCAGAGGAGGACACACGTCAGAAGATTGTGCATTCTGGAAGTCCGACAATCTGAGTGACAAGGGTTGTTGTTGAGCAAAGGCAAGAAAGTCTCGAAGCCTGAAGTGTGGATCTGGGCCGTTGGATGCAGACGAAACGCGTTAGAAAATCTTAGGGTTCAGAGATCTTGTACTCTAGAGGAAGTGGAGCACAGGTGGCAAGGGTCGTAAGTCTCCCGAAGCTCCGAAGAGCGAAGCGCATCCAGTTCATCAGTGATAAGGACATGTGGCACCATATCTGAGAGGTTCGGAGGTCCAGCACTCTGGAGGACTTAGACTGAGGTGAGTCGAGAAATCTCGAAGGGCCAAGGAGTCGGAGTAAATATCGACCATTGATTGAGAAAGGACATGTGGAGCATGGATCTTCCCCTTCATTAGTTCGGAGTTCGCAGGAGGCAGGATGCAGTGTTTTGGAGACTCCCGAAGTCCCGAAGGCTGGAGTTAATATCAGTCGTCCATTTAAGAGGACACATGGCAGTTGATCCAGGATCTAAAGGTCCATCACTCCAGAGAAGTTTGTGAAGTGAAGTGTTTGGGTGGAAGTTTCTCAGATTCCTGAAGGTTGAAACCCATCCAAGTTGTCGATCTAGGGGGACACGTAGATGACAGATCACAACTCCACCAATTCGGATTTTGGGAGTAAACGAAGTGCATGTAAGTTTTAAACCTGCGAAGTAAAGCAATGCATATAGATTCTTAAGAAATACAGAAATTAATCAATCGTTCATACACAGAGTACATAGAGATTTTATACTGGAAACCCTCAACCGGGAAAACCTTTCTTATTTTCATTATATTTAATTTCACCATTCGCCATACAATATATACAATGTTTTTAGGTATTTCGTAGATACCAAAACCATAATCCCTTAATCCGGGATTAATTTACAAATCCACTAAAAATAGCAAAAACCCAGTTGTCGTATCTGATGCACCCACACACACACACATGCAAAGAATATAACACATACCCAACATTCTCCCACTTGTTGTTTTATTTGCATCCAGGGGT
>SNQJ01S0159289.1:0-21882 GCA_010110895.2 Picea sitchensis | reverse complement strand
TTTTAGAGAGATACATATAATAATTTTGTTAATTATTCTACTAATTTTTAAATAAATATTATTTTAGAGATACATATAAGTGAAAGAATTTTGTTAATTATTTTATAAATTTTTAAATAAATATAACATAACATATAAGTGGAACAATTTTATTAATTATTTTATGAATTTTTAAATAAATATAATATAACATAATTAAAAAAAATGATATAAAGTAAAATTTAAAATGAATATATACATATTTATAATGAGAAATACACTTAAGGTATAATGTTAAAAGATGACATGGATTATAATACTTGATGAGGGTAAGGATTTATGGTATAATTATGGGAAAAGGGGTGTAAATTATAAGGTGTGCATAAAATAATTATAATGATAAAAGTAACGTGTTATGGTGATAATAAGGAGCTAATGTAACAAGTGCTGCATGGTAGCGTAGTCCCTATCAGTTTGTCACAGCGGGACCGAGCAGAGACACATAGGAAGGAACTCAAAGTACAGGTGGTATCCATGCAGAGGATGAGAGGATGACCTCAAGACATTGGGCTGGTAGATGACCCCCAAGGTGTGTATAGTTCAAACATGGGACTCAGAAAATTTCTGTCTCAACCGGAATTAGTTTTCTTTTTAATTGATAAAAAATTAACAATGCTTTGCAGTAAAGACACATTCAAATATAATAAAGACAATTTCTTTTAGCATTCTTGAAATAATTTTCTTTGAAATTTATCAAAAATTAATAATGTCTGTTACATATTTTTGGAATTTGTTCCATATTTCTGGAATTAGTTTTCTTTGAAATTTATCAAAAATTAAGAATGCTTTGCAATAAAGGTTCCTGGAAAAAAAAGACCAGGAATCACACATGTTAAACATTCAAATATAATAAAGAGCTTTCTTTGAAATTTATCAAAAATTAATAATGTCTGTTACATATTTATGGAATCTGTTCCATATTTTTGAAAATTTAAATGCGTTTTTTATATAGACTGGGATTAGGGCTCCCGCAGACCATAAAATAAATAAGTACAATAAATAAGATTGTAGAAAAAGAAGTGCGCGGCGGTAGAGAGGAAGACTTGAAAAGAAGAAATTGGAAGTTACGAGTCTTTGGTTAGAGATTTCTATTTAAAGAGGTAGACTAACTGGATTGATAAAGAAAACAAGATGTGGTCAGTATAGACTTACTATGAAACCGATGCGCTTTTGTTGTTGTCGTTGACGACCACTAGAATTGTGCCAACCGGTTGTTGCCCTTTGTTGATGAGCTTGTCCATTCTCCGTTGGAACCATTCTTCAATGTAGCTTCTCATGGGGGCCACGTTGATTTCTTCTAGGATTTCTATGTCGAAAAGCTCGTTTTCTAGTTTCCTTAGATCCACAGAAATACTATGCAGAGCCTGTTCAATTTCTTCATTGTGTGTCGAATAGTCCACTAGTCAGTTCTCGACCTTATCTTCACCATATTCAGGGATGCCGTAAAACGTTTCTAAAGACAACCCCTTTAAAATATCAAGTTGTTCATTGAAGGCTTGTTTGGTCAAGGACAAGGACTTAAGGATTAAGTTTGGGTCTTGAACCTCATTGGTACTTCCGGCTAAGTCTATTTGGGTCAGGTTTATGAGTAATTCTTCTTTCTCTAATATGGCTTGTTCACATGATTCGAGAATGAGCTGCAGGTTCGTAACTTTCTTTTGCTAGCATGCTTTTAATTGTTTGATCCACTTTGGGGAGGGGAGATCCTCTTGTCTTCTTTTTAGATCTGAGATGTTGATGGCATGGTTGGAAAATGGGGTCACCATCTGTTCATAGAAACATTCTTCTTTTTTAAAATTCATCTGCAAATGTCCGTGCAAATCATTTGCCCTCTTTCGAAAGGAAGCTATATTTTGTGATGTTTCCCAGGCTTCAGTAATTAGCTGCATTCTTTTGTTGATGTTCTTCTCTACAAAGGCTCTACAGGATGTGAGGACGCTGGAGGATCCTTTTAACTTGGCTGCAAGGGTAGCAGGCACAGTTTTTCCTAAAGGGATTACAAACACTGGGGTAGCAATGCAAACCTCCTTAAATTCCTTGACTTAGTCGTTCAGTCTGGCATTCTCCACTTCAATTGCTCCAATGGAATCATCAAGAGCATCACCCGTTATGCGGTGAAATCGAGAGATTTGGGACGACAACATTTACCTAAAGTTAATCTCTGTACGAGATTTGCCTTTCTTATTTGTTACATCTCTCTTTTCAATGATTAAATTTTTAGATTGGCTGTAAAAAACAACGCTTTGGAATACGAAGGATTTATCTTCATAAAAAATGTCAGTCTCAACTATTTCCATAGTGGAACTATGGTGCATCGTGTCCGCGTGCATGTCAAATTTCTGCAATAGGGCATCCACAAAAGTTTCAAGTTACATGTGCTCACTTTCAATTTTAGATTCTTCTGCCTGCCCTGCAATGTTTTTTCTCTTCTTCGTTGGGGGAAGCTTGTGAGAACTATCATTTTTTCCACAGGGAGGGTTCTTATCTCCTCCTCCGTTTGAAGATTTCTGGGTTGCTTTCTTACTGGGGTGGGCTGTTGAAGCGATGCTTTGTGATGTCGTTCTCTTGGGAGTGCTGGCCAGGGATTGACCACTCTTCTCACCAGATCCTTTTCCCTGTTGTCTGTACAATTCAATTGCGCTTTGCAATGTCTCTACCTCGCAATCGTCAGAAGCAGGAGTGTTGTCATCACTGTCTCTGTCTTCGATCAGGCGTCTATGGATAAAGAGCTGCTAAAGCCAACTTATAGTAAATGTTCTCGAAAAATCCCATTAGGGTCGAACCCTTTTAGCCTTTCAACATATTTTAGGTTCAAGTTCTTGAAATGATCTGCGAATTCGTCAATCTTGTTGACGTTTTTGCACACGAAGTCCCTGACTTTCCAGGGCAAAGGAATGAACTGTTTTTATCTCTTGTCATGGAAAAATTGCAACCAATGGTTGTATTGCCTTGCTATTTCTGTAACAAACATCTTGTCCATGATGTGGCATGGAAGGAGATAAGGATTTTGCTTGGAGCCAAAGATCATTATTACACTGTAATTTTCCTTTTGTTCAAGTGTCCCCTTCCTGTCCAAAAACTTGGTTTCCTGGCCAGACATCCGGGGAGCATCCTTTCCTAACAAAAAATCTTTGAAAACTGAGACAGAGCCATTAAAAACCTCATAAAAACAATGGGAGGCCTTGTGCCTCCACAAGGCCTAGTACCAGAATGTTACTGGGTCGAATTCACAGTTTATCTTCTTGGACAGAGACAGTTCGGAAACATACAACAATGCACTATTGCGAAAATCAAGTAGGATGACATTAAAATTTATTCGATTCTTTGAAACGCGATAGTTGGGAACAAATTTCAATGGAAATTGGCTTTCCCCAATCGAAAATGAATTGTTCATTGACTGTGAAGTACAAAATATAAATAACTATATGGGAAATGCTTGCCGTGGATTCATGTCTCGTTATTCTTGTAAACAACCAAGCAATTTCCCAGAATGGATTTCTAAAGGAACTGACCTACAACTTTGTGATATCTTCAGGAACTGCTGTCGAGTCTTCGAGGAGCTCGGGTAAGAGGTCCAACCTGTTATCATGTTTTTCTAGGAACTGTTTGCAGTCTTGTCCTCTGAAGGTCAATGTTGGCTTCAAAAATCTTAACATCTTGCGAAAGACCTGAGGTGACAAAGAAACATGAGAATGGTTGCGCAGTGGAATAATTCTTTGGCTTGAAATATAATTTTCGGCACACCAAGATACCACCTCCTTACAATAAAAAACCTTAGGGACGCAGCCTGCACGAGCGATTCTAGAGGTCCAAATCACTTTGTTCTGGGTGGAACAGGATGAATAGTAAGAGTATGCCCTGGACCATTGGAAGTTATGGTCCTCACGTCCGAAGATATTCACTGTATCTCCACAGAATTGTCGACGAGCTGCTGCCATAAGTTTACGAGAATGTTGATTTTCTCCAGGTGATGTTTGAAATGAAGAGTTGGAAGGGATAATATAATCCTGTGCAAATATTGGTATAATGCGTGTGGATGTAATATATCCTCGAGAATTTCTCTCATTAATCACAATTTGGACGGCTATTGCGTGATGCGCTCTTAGCATTAAAGACTAGTAATTGCATACATAGAAGTGCGAACATGGCGGGTACGACAATGAGCAATTAAGGATTGGAGATTTCCTGAACGGGCCAATGCGACGACCCGTGTTTGAGATTAACAATCGGAAGAGATAATATAACTCTCAACAGATCTTGGTTTAATGCGTATTAATGGGACATCTCCTCGAGCGTTTCGATCATTAATGACAATGTTGACAGTTCCTGCATGGTGAGCTGTTAGCATGAAAGGTTACTAATTGCATATTAAGAAAGAGATACGAAGGTCGCGGGGACGGGAAATGGCAATTAAGGAGTGTCTAATTATCGAAAGCGGTTGGGAGGGCTTCAAAATAGGGTTACAAGGGACAACTGTTGGAGGTGAGGGCCCGAGGGACAAATTGTATGTCTCAGAATTTTTTGAGTGCAAAATGCAGAACACGGAAGAGGGCATGATGGGACATTCCAGAGGGCAATTTGTATATCGCAGAAGTCCGGGTAATGTTTGCAAGACACAAAACAATGGAAGTGCAAACATGAGCCCTCCTATCCGGGAACCCACAATCGAAAAAAGTGGCTCAAGTATGAAATAGAGAAACAACTGGGCGGATTCGTTTTCGCTAATATATTGAAACTTGTAATATATATCCCATTGCATGGCAAGATCTTTTCTGCATGTCTCTGGGAAGAAAAGAGAAAATAAGAGAATAAATTCTTTTAAATTCAAGGAGTCGAGCTTCATTTAAATTTCACTGTCTCGTCGACGCTTTGCTTTTTAATGAAGGTCTGTACGGTTGTTGCATGATGAACTATTAGCATTAGACCTTGGTCATTGCATACTTTGAAAGAAGTGCAAAGGTGGCGGGCACAGTAAACAATGACTAAGAATTGGAGATTTCGTGAACCCTCCAACCTGAGGATCCGAGAAAGAGATTCCATGAAATGGGCAAGTATGGAAAGTAGTGGGACGAGCTTCAGAATTAGGGTGGAAATGGTTCCCCAGGAGACGAGACTTCCCGAGGGTGAAATTTTATGTCTTAGAACTTGAGTGAAAAATGTGTACCACGGAAGAGGAGATGATATGGGTGTCTGACGGTCAATTTGTTTATGGCATAAGTGTGGGAGATCTCCTCAAGCCTTTCGCTCATTAATGACATGTTTAAGGTTCATGCATGACGAAGTGTTAGCATTAAAGCTTTCCAATTGCATATCAAGAGAGAAGTAGGAAGGTGGCAGGGACATGGAACAACAAGTAAGGAAGGTGAGGGCCGAAGGGTCGAATTGTATCTCTCGGGAGTGTTGATCGCAGATTAGGGCATGAAGGTGCATTCCTGCGGACAAATTGTATATTGCGGAACTTTGAGTACTGTTTGCTAGTTGTGGAACATTGGAAACACAATGCTGAGCCCGCCAGTCCGGGAAACCGAAATCGAAAAAGTGTCTAAGTATGGAACAGGGAAACGGTAGGCCAGACTCGATACACAGTAGATGTACCACGTCATGGAGTTACAACCAACTTGGGGCTAAGTATTGAAAGGAACGACATACGGTTGGGCTCCTGAGGGGGCATTTCAACAGACAAATTGTATTTCGCGGAACTCTGGGCACTGTTTGCAAGTCGTCGAAGATTCGAAACACAATTTTGAGGCCGTCAATCCGAGAACCTGCAATCGAAAAGGTGTCCAAGTATGGAATAGGGAAATGGTGGGCCGGAGTTGTTTTCTCTAATATATTGGAATTTGTAATAGCTTTCCCATTACGTGCCAAGATCTTCTCTGCATGTTTCTGGACAACGTCTGTAGGAATGGTTAGTCCTCAAGGCTTTTTCTTATTAATGACGATATTTATGGTTGTTGCATGATGGTGTCTTAGCATTAAAATTTTTTTGTTGCATATTTGGAAAGTAGTACGAAGATGGCCAACACAGGAAACATTGACTAGGAACTGGAGATTTCATGAACCCGCCAACCTAAGGATCCAAAATAGGGTGACACGGTCTCCCCAGAAGACGTGAGGCCTCGACGGTCAAATTCAATCGCTCAAAACATTTGAATGCATAATGTGTAACACGAAAGAGGGGACGATGTCAGAGTCCGACAGTCAATTTGTATATGACGGAGGTCTGGGTGCTATTTGTAGGTCACAGAATGATTAATTAATAATTAATGTGCATTGGGAAGGGCACGATTGTGGCGGGGATGGAATATAGCCATAAATGGTTTGAATTTTTTTATGAATTCGGGTAAAGTGAAGCTTGCAAGTTGGAGGAGTCTGTGGTGGAATTGTAGATCAAAGATTTTTTTGGGTGCAAGATGTATATCACAGAACAGGTGGAAAAATTTGGGTAAGTATAGAAACGAACGACGGTCGTAGCGACATATGCTTTGAAACATTTGTGAATCTTGGTAGAGTGAAGCTTGTGACTTCGAGGAGTCCGCGGTGGAATTGTAGATCATGAAAGTTTTGAGTTCAATATGTATATCACGGAACAAGAAACAACAAAGTTCGAAAGCGCCAACCCGACAACCGCGACCATAAAATTGGCTAAGTATGGAAAGGAACATCGGTTAGTCGGATTCGTCATGTGAGGATATAGATGGAGATGGAAATCTATCAGCCCACCAAACCTGGAACCCACGATCATAGAAAGGAGAATAAGTATATAACGAGAAAGTTATAATAGACGGGAAGAAGAAAAAGTAAAAATGACTAAGTATCTCACATAACAACATCTACTGTTCGTTTATTAATGCTAATCTTTTCGAACCCCTCGTCAGTTTCCACTAGTAAAAGAATAAGTTACAGATCACGGAACACGAGACATAAGTGTTGGATACCGCAAACCTGAGACCCGGTGGTCAGATAATTGGCTAAGTATTGAAAGGAACCACGATCGATTGGGCTCATGGTGTGAAGATATAGATAAAGATGAACATCTGCCAATCTGCAAATCCAGGAGGCCGTGATCATAGAGATGCGACTACATATAAAACCACAAAGGGATTAATATGAATATTATTCATATTAATATATATTAGTAGATTATTTCTGGTCCAAATGTAAAGCATCTTCCAATTTGTAGGATGTTGTTCGGTTTGAAAATTTCATTGAAACCCATAAGCAATAGAAAGAGAATATATATATATATATATATATATATATATATATATATATATATATGACACAACATTTTATCAAATTGTATCGTCGGAACATTTGAATGCACAATGTGTAACACAAAAGAGGGGACAATGTCGGAGTCCATCAATCAATTTGTATATGGCAGAGGTCCGGGGGTTATTTGTAGGTCACAGAACAATTAATTAATAATTAATGTGCATTGGGAAGGGAGCGATTGCGGTGGGGATGGAAGATAGCCATAAATGGTTTGAAACTTTTTATGAATTTGGATAAAGTGAAGCTTGTGAGTTGGAGGAGCCTGGGGTGAAATTGTAGATCAGAGAATGTTTTGGGTGCAAGATGTATATCACGGAATAGGTGGAAAAATTTGGCTAAGTATAGAAAGGAACGACAATCGTAGTGACATATGCTTTGAAACATTTGTGGACCATGGCAGAGTGAAGCTTGCGACTTCGAGGAGTCCGTGGTGGAATTGTATATCACAAAAGTTTTGAGTGCAAGATGTATATCACGGAACAAAAAGCAGTAAGGTTCGAAAGTGCCAACTTGGAAACCACGGCCATAAAATTGGCTAAGCATGGAAAGGAACAATGGTTAGTCGGATTCATCATGTGAGGATATAGATGGAGATGAAAATCTGTCAGCCCGCCAACCCTGGAACTCTCGATCATAGAAAGGCTACTAAGTATATAACCAGAAAGCGATAATAAATAGGAAGAAGAAAAGGGAAAAAGGACTAAGTATCTCACATAACAACATCTATTGTTCATTTATTAATGATAATCTTTTCGAACCCCTCGTCAGTTGCCACTAGTAAAAGCATAAATTGCAGATCATGGAACATGGGACATAAGTGTTGGATACCGCAAACCCAGGACCCGATGGTCAGATAATTGGCTAAGTATTGAAAGGAATCGCAGTCGGTCGAGCTGATGGTGTGAAGATATAGATAAAGATGAGCATCTGCCAATCTGCGAATCCAGGAGGCCGTGATCATAGAGATGTGTCTAAATATAGAACCAAAAAGGGATTAATATGAATATTATTCATATTAATATATATTAGTAGATTATTTCTGGTCCAAATGTAAAGCATCTTCCAATTTGCAAGATGTTGTCTGGTTCACAAATTTCGTTGAAACCCATAAGCAATAGAAAGAGAATATATATATATATATATATATATATATATATACATATGACGCAACATTTTTTATATGCACGTATATTATCAAATAGATGAAGCTGTAATATATGCAAAATATTGAACATGAACATGACGTGAACATTTTAGTTGCCTTGTTGAAATAGTCATTAATTCATTCTATTTACGGGACCCCGATGAATGAAAGCAGGACGGGTCCTCCCATTTACTTCTTCAAGTATAGGGCAGGTGCCACATAAGTGTTGATATTATGGTATCTACGGGAGGTATTTACCTCCACGTGTAACCCTGACGAGAATAGAATATTTCGGGAAGCAAGAATAAACCCTAAAGCCTTAAACCTAACCCTAGAAGACAATTCGACTCAAGGAAATAATTAATATTAAATATTTATCATCCATAATGAGAAGTCAGCACAGACAGCTCAGGAAACAATATAAATATAAGTAGCCAGACCTCATTTGGCACACTACAGCTCGAAATTTTAGCTGGGAAGAAGTACGCACTGCAGAAATTGGGCAAGTGCGCAAGTCTGGGAGTAGCTACAACCGACAGTTGCTGCAATCTGTATTCCTGGTTTGGGCTCATACTTTCTATTGGTTATGGTTGGACTTTCTGATCAGTATTGGTTATCTTTGCTTGATGCATTAGTCGTGGTTGGCTATTGGTTTGCTTCCATAATCAGTCTCTCTCAAGGTTAAGGTGCTCAGGGGTGGCTTCGGCGTATGGTTGGGTGACAATATTGCTATATTTTCTATGGTTAAACGAGCACATCCATTACTTTCTAGAAGGTTATGGGCCCACACTATCTTTAGACAGTCTAACCACTAGAAGATAGATTGGGAGGATTTGCTCAGTTACAATTGCAGTTGCAGCCAGTTTTTGTTGCAACAATGAAACCCTAACCCTCTTGTTGAGACACCTTAATTGAAGAGATTGACCTAATTTCTGGATAGCCTAGTGCACCCTAGCCTAGCACATCTCCTGGTACTCTCAGCAAGATAAGGTATCAAGATTGAGTTTTTGGTCAAAATCAAGGGTTGACCAAGTCAAAGAAATTATGACTTACTCTATGAAGTCAGAAAACAAGTTAGAAGGGGATTCTAACTTCATAGCATGGAAGACAAGGATTGATCTCATCCTTGCCAAGAATAAAGTGTTAGATATCGTGAAAGGAAAGATCATGGAACAACAATTCGAAGAAGGAAAATAGATGGAACCTCAGGACGTTACAGTTATGGAAAAGTTCAAAGATAGTGACATCAATTCCATGAGTATCATAGTGGACTCTATAAAATACCACTTGATACCTTACATCTCCCATCTTGACTCATCTAAGAGGATGTATGATGCCCTAACAAACCTCTTCTCTATTAGAAACATTGGACAAGTAATGAGTCTAAAGAATGAGCTCCGTGACATGAAAATGAATGATGATGACAACATAACATCATACCTTGTGAGAATATCTCAGTTAAGAGATAAACTACTAGCTATTGAAGAAATCATTTTAGAGAAGGAACTGGTAAATATAGTACTCAATGGTCTTCCCAAGACATGGGATGCATTTGTCGCAAGCATGAACACAAGAAAGGAGTATCCCACATTTGAAGAACTTTGGACTTGTTGTGAACAAGAAGAATCAAGGCTTAGTGCAAAAGAGAAACCCAACAAAAAATACGATGATCAAGCCTTCACATCAAGGTTCAATGATTCCAGGAATAAAAAGAAGTTTGGCTCAAGGAAGAAACCAAATCAAGAGAAAGATATGTCAAAAATAAAATGCTTCAATTGTCGAAAATATGGTCACTACAAGAATCATTGTACCAAGTTAAAGAAAAGAAAGGAAACACACAAAGCATCAATTACCAAAGAAAGGGAACCCTCAAAGAAGGCCAAGCAGGATAAAACAAACTTCTTCTTCTAAGACAAGGTAACAATATTCTTCATAATTCTTGTGCATACCATGTTTACATAGTTTCTGTACATATCTTGCATATATATTTCTTAGAAGATAAGATGTTCAAAGGGAAACAATACCTATGGAATAATAACAAGATAATTATTTCCATCACGATGACTACAAGTCAAGCAATAAACATGAAAAGATGAAGTACATTTACAATCCTTGGTAACAATTCCTGTGGAAGCTATTAACATAAGTAATCGCTGCAAGATAAGTCGAAATCAGAATCAAACTTGAAGAAACATGGAAGAAGTAAAAACAGAAAGAAGTCAACAATCAAAAGGAAATTAGAAAAATACTTGTGATACTTTGTAGAATCAATAAGGATGCAGACGAAAGCATGAAATCTCCTAGATGGAGGGAGTCGATTACATAATTCCAAAAGAAGAGCATGCATTCATGCATGAAGCAAGGATTAGAAGGGAGATAATTCTAAATAAAACGATCCATTGAGGATTATGAAGTATCTATCCATGTTCCCATCAATGGTAGTAGCCATGAAAAGCAACACGTGTTCTGTTTGACTTTAGAATAAGTCTTCTTCGAAAACAAGATTTAAGTTGTTAGAAAGTAATGGATGTGCTCGTTTAACCATAGACAACATAATAATATTGTCACCCAACCATAGGCCGAAGCCACCCCCAAGCACCTTAAACTTGACAGAGAATCATTCCAGAAGCAAACCCTAGGCTAGATAGCCAAACAAAGGTGGCGTACCTTTCTCCAAGGATAACGCAGCAAACAAGTGTAACAAGAGTTGATAAGAGGATCCAAACCATAACCAAGAGAGATTCCAAGCCAAAACTGAAATCTTCTAGTTGCACCAGCTGCAACAACAACTCTCCTCCAAACTTGCGCACAAACTGGCCAACTACAGTGCACACAAGTGCTGCTTCTGCAGTTATGAGAATACTGGCCATAATGAAGACTGACCTCCTGTATTTATACTATATCTGGCAGACTGCCTGGGCCGACTTCTCATTCTGGGTACTAATTCTTTAGTATATAACATTTCCTTTAGCTGACTTCTTCTCTTGGAGGCTAATAACCTAATACAAGTCATTCTCTTGAGCTGACTTGTCTTCTAGGGTTATTAACCAATTAATTAGGGTTTCTTCTTGCTTCCCGAAATATTCTATTCTTGTTAGGTTTACATGTGGAGGTAAATACCTCCCGCAACCACCTTAATATCAACACTCCCTCCTATCTAGGGAGGTATTGAAGGCAATTGTCTTGAGCACAAACATACCATTCCCTTGGTAGCATCAACATAGCCGTATAGACTATCTCATGATTATATCATGAGCACCATCATCACTATCAGTGTCATCGGCCACATCATCTCTCGAAACCATACTCCATATGAGTAATCATACATGATGTTGGATGAGTCACTCACTCCATAGAGTGACACAAGAGCCATTCTTCTAATCCAGACATATGTCCTAGAAGAATGAATGTCTTGGACCATTTTCTGTCTGGGGAATCTCTTTCCATTGATCATCCATCTAGCTGATAATCGTTTCCAACACTACTGATAGTTTTCAAGGAAATCAGAACAATGCCATTCAATAGCATACAACTGTGTCTATCCATAGTAGTACACAACTACAATCCAGTGGTACACTACCACACCAAGTAGCACACAAATACTTGATCAGTGACATAGAGTCACAATTAGTGGAACACATCCACCACAATAGTATACATCTGTTGTCCGGAGACATACAGTCTCCATAACAATCATATCATCTGATGTCAACCTGCACAAAAAAATTTGTTATGATATAAATTGAATCATTTGGGCCATTCTTCCACTCACATCCGTGAGGTTTGGAAGAGCATCTGCCCTCAGAAGGTAAAACATCAACGATGAGATATATGTACTATTCTTCTCAAGCAAGGAAGTATAACTTTCTCGATTTCTGAGCCTAGACCATTCACCTATCTAGTCCATTCCTCTGACACTAAACAAAGTGAAACTTGGAGAGAATGAGTCTGCCCTAGGGAATTCCTGTCCCTGATTGTTGAACCTAGACCATTCACCTATCTGGGCCATTCCTCCGACACTAAAAAAAGTGCAACCTGGAGAGAATGAATCTTCCCTAGGGAATGACTGCCCGGACCATTTCCTGAGGAAATGCCCTAAGAATGATCACCGGACCATTTCCCGAGGAAATGACTATCCCGCACTAACCTCCAAAATGAACCATTCAAACTCAAGCCACACCTGTGAGTTTCAAAGAATGGATCGTCTCATTAGGCGGACCAAATTTCTCTTGACCATTAATGAGTGAACATAAAATAAAGAATGACTGTTCCAGACCATTCCCCCACATTGGCAACAAGGGGAATCACTATCTATGGTATATCAACAATCCATCTAACCATTTTCATTAAAAAATGACCGTTCGATCTGTACCATTTTCCAAACTAGAAAATGCCTTCATTGCACCAAAACCACTTTCCTAATTGAAAGGAACCGCCATCGTGGACCATTTTTTAAACTTGAAAATGATTTGTCCATAAATCAATAACACATCATCGCTCCTCCAAAACCTGGGAGTCATCTCTTCAATAAGGAAGTCGCTCCATGAGCTCCAACTTGAGTACATAAAACTCTTTCATCTTGGATTTATAGTTTTACCAAAAATGTTTGCTTATCTTCTCATCTGTGGAGATATATATTTGGAGAGAAACTTTCTCTTTTCTGGACTTCATCATGGAGAATGTAATGCTTGATCTCAATGTACTTTGGTATTTATGGAACACTGGTTTTCTCTGAAGGCTTCATACAGATCTGAAAGTATATCAGAGTTGGATTCAACTCTTTTGTTTCCTACTAGCTCATACCATCATGGCAAGGGTCAAACTAGAACATATCCAAGTGTAAATTCTTCTTCCATCATGAGAGTTTGTCATAGATTTGCAATCCATCATCCTGGAGTTATGAGTAACCATTCTGATACAATATCTCTGTTATATAAAGTTTTAACCACGCATCTGCTGTGCATTGGAGGTTCTCCACCAAGTTGTCTTCTTTCATCTGCATACAAGGTTCTCTTTCTGGTATACCTCAAAGCTTTGAGGTTTCTCTTCATACGTTATTTGTTCAATTATTCCGGAGAACAGTCTTTGCATTCATCTGATGTAAACTCCAAACCATGGATATTGCGGATGATATAATGGATTCATGTAGAGGTATATCTGGTTTATAGGAACAAACAATCATCATAGTCTTTTCCTTCTATCTGGGAGAACCTCTAGTTCTGGATCTCACAACGCTTTCATTCATAAGTCTTCCATACACTGTTCTTCATCACAACTTTCAATTCCTCTGCTTGATTTATTTTAGTGAGTTCATATCAGGCTGGTAGTCTTACGGTTGTCGATACAATGACTGGTTGTGTGTTTCCTCCCTTTTCTTTAACTCGGGACAATGATTCTTGTAGTGACCATACTTTTGACAATTGAAGCATTTTATTTTTGACATATCTTTCTCTTGATTTGGTTTCTTCTTGGAACCAAACTTCTTTTTATTTCTGAAATTCTCGAACTTTGCTATGAAGGCTTGATCATTGTATCTCTCTTGGGGTTTCTCTTTTGCACTGATCCTTGATTCTTAATATGCACAACACGTCCAAAGTTCTTCAAATGCAAGATACTCCTTCCATGTGTTCATGCTTGTGGCAAATGCATCCCATGTCTTGGGAAGATCATTGAGTACTATATTTACTAGTTCCTTCTCTGAAATGATATCTTCAATGGATTGTAGTTGATCTCTTAACTGAGAGATTCTCACAAAGTGTGGTGTTATGATGTCATCATCATTCATCTTCAATTCACAGAGCTCATTCTTCAAACTCATTACTTGTCCAATGTTTCTGACTAAGAAGAGGTTTGTTAGGGCATCGTACATCTTCTTAGACGAATCAAGATGGGAGATGTAGGGTATGAAGTGGTCTTTTATAGAATCCACTATGATACTCATGGAATTGATGTCATTGTCTTTGAACTTTTCCATAACTGCAACGTTCTGCGGTTCCTTCTCTCTTCCTTCTTCAAACTCCGGTTCCACAATCTTTCCTTTCACATTATCTAACACTTTATTCTTGGAAAGGATGAGATCAATCCTTGTCTTCCATGCTCTGAAGTTAGAATCCCCTTCTAACTTGTTTTTTGACTTCATGGAGTAATTCATGGCTACTTTGACTTGGTCAACCCTAGATTTGACCAAAAAATCAAACTTTACGTCTTAGCTCACTGAGAGTACCAGGAGATGCGCTAGGCTAGGGTGCACTAGTCTATCCAGAAATTAGGTCAATCCCTTCACTTAAGGTGCCTCAATGAGAGGCTTAGGGTTTTATTACTGCAACAAAAACTGGCTACAACTGCAACTACAACTAAGCAAATCCTCCCAATCTATCTTCCAGCGGTTAGACTGTCCGAAGATAGTGTGGGCCCATAACCTGTTAGAAAGTAATGGATGTGCTCATTTAACCATAGAAAATATAATAATATTTTCACCCAACCATAGGCCGAAGCCACCCCCAAGCACCTTAACCTTGACAAAGAATCATTCCGGAAGAAAACCCTAGGATAGATAGCCAAACAAAGGTGGCATACCTTTCTTGAAGGATAACGCACCAAGCAAGTGTAACAAGCGCTGATCAAAGGATCCAAACCATAACCAAGAGAGAGTCCAAGCCAAAACCGAAATATGCTAATTGCAGCAGCTGCACCAACAACTCTCCTCCAAACTTGCGCACATACTGGCCAACTGTAGTGTGCACAAGTGATGCTTCTATAGTTTTGAGAATACTGGCCAGAATGAAGATTGGCCTCCTATATTTATACTATTTATGGAAGACTGCCTGGGCCAACTTCTCATTCTGGGTGCTAATTATTTAGTATATAACATTTCCTTTAGTCGACTTCTTCTCTTGGAGGCTAATAACCTAATATAAGTCATTCTCTTGAGCCGACTTGTCTTCTAGGGTTATTAACCAATTAATTAGGGTTTATTCTTACTTCCCAAAATATTCTATTCTCGTTAGGTTTACACGTGGAGGTAAATACCTCCCGCAACTACCATAATACCAACATAACTATCCCTGGTTTCCCATCCACATCCATGATCCTATGATGAAAGGAAGAAGTCAGAATCTTCAAGGCATGGAGTCTATAGAAAACCCTATGGACCCAAGAGCTAAAGAGAAACATGAGGAATAACATGAAGATTCCAAGAGAGAAAGAAAATCTAGAACAACCAATCATTATATCAAGAATCACAAGACCACCAGCTTGGTCTGAACCCACTAGAAACAATCAAGCAGAAGAAATGGAATTTGTAATGAAGAACAGTGTATGGAAGACCTATGAATGGAAGCATTGCGAGATCCATAACTAGAGGTTCTCCCAGATGGAGGGAGAAGACTATGATGATAGCTTGTTCCAGTAACCAGGCATACCTCTACCCGAGCCATTATATCTTCTGCAATATCCATGGGTTGGAGTTTACATCAGATGAATGCAAAGACTGTTCTCCAGAGTAATTGAACAAGAAGCGTATGTAGAGCAATCTCAAGGTTTTGAGGTATACTAGAAAGAGACCCTTGTATGCAGATGGAAGAAGATATTGCATGGATTCAAACAACTTGGTGTGAATCCTCTCATGCACAACAAAAGAATGGTGAAAACTTTCTATGATAAAGATCAGAATGGTTAATCAGAAGTTCAAGATCATGGATTGTTATTCCATGAAAAACTCTCATGATAACATAAGAATTTCCACTTGGATATGTTCCAGTTTGACCCTTGCTACAAATTCATGAGCTAGCAGGAAACAAAAGAGCTGAATCCAACCATGATATACTGTAATGATCAAAATATATATGAAGCCTTCATAGAAAACCAGTGTTCTAGAAAGATCAAAGTACATTGAGATCAAGTATTACATTCTTCGTGATGAAGTCCAGAAAAGAGAAGTGGTTTTCCAATATATCTCCACAGATGAGAAGATAAAAAAAATATTTTGGTAAAGCCTATGTCCAAGATGAAAAAGTTTGTGTACTCAAGAAACAAGATGGAGCTCGTGGAGAAGACTTCCTTATTGAAAAGGGAAGAGATGACTCCTAGGTTGGGAGGGAGAATTGATGTGTTATTGATTTATGGAAAATAATTTTTCAGTTCGAAAAATGGTCCAGGATGAGCAGTTCCTTTCCACTTCAGAAAGTGGTTTGAGATTTCTGACGGATAGGCTTTTCCAGTTCGGAAAACAGTCCATATCGAATGATCATTTTCGTAATGAAAATGGTTCGATAGATTGCTGATGTACCATAGACAACGATTCCCCTTGTGGCTAGTGTGGGGGAATGGTTTAGGACAATATTTCTTCTTGACAATCACTCTTAGTAGTGGTCAAGTAGAATGGTCTTCCTTGCCGGGTAGTCATTCTTTCAAAGTTCATAGTTGTGAGCAGTTTCGAAGAATGGTATGTTTTGGAGGTTGGTGCATGATAGTCATTTCCTTAGGAAATGGTCTGGACAATCATTCCCTAGGGAAGACTCATTCTCTCTAGGTTTCACTTTGTTTAGTACTGGAGGAATGACCCAGTTAGGTGAATGGTTCAGGTTCAACAATCAAGGACATGCATTCCCTAGGGTAGACTCATTCTCTCCAAGTTTCACTTTGTTTAGTGCTGGAGGAATGGCCCAGATAGGTGAATGGTCCAGGCTCAGAAATCAGGAAAATTATTCTTCTATGCTTGAGAATAATAGTCCAGATATTTCATGGCTGATGTTTTTCTTTATGAGGGTAGATGCTCTTCCAGATCTCACAAATGTGAGTGGAAGAATGGCCCAGATGGCTCAATTTATATCATGATATTGTT
Source organism: Picea sitchensis (assembly GCA_010110895.2). Taxonomy (NCBI): domain Eukaryota; kingdom Viridiplantae; phylum Streptophyta; class Pinopsida; order Pinales; family Pinaceae; genus Picea; species Picea sitchensis. Next base: position 4,579 of record SNQJ01S0159289.1, on the reverse strand, counting down.
TTTATGTGCAGTTTGATATCGAATGATATGATTGCTATGGAGACTGTATGTATTTGGACAACAGATGTATGCTACTGTGGTGGATGTGTTCCACTGGTTTTGACTGTGTGTCACTGATTAAGTATCTATGTGCTACTTGGTGTGGTAGTGTACCATTGGATTGTAGTTGTGTACTACTATGGATAGACACAGTTGTGTTCTATTGAATGACATCGTTTTGATTGCCATGATGACTATCAATAGTGTTGAAAATGATTATCAACTAGATAGATAGTCAGTGTACTAATGGAAATACATTTTCCAGACGAAAAATAGTCCAGGACATTTATTCTTCTAGGACGTATGTCTAGATTAGAAGAATAGTCCTTGTAGCCCATGGAGTGGCTTCCAACATCTATTGTAATAGTTATTCTTCTGGGATATATGTCCGGATTAGAATAATGGTTCTTATATCACTCTTTGGAGTGAGTGACCTTTTCAACATCATGCCTGATTACTCAGATGGAGTATGGTTTTGAGAGATGATGCAGTTGATGTTGTCAGATGAAACTATAGTGATGATGGTGCTCGTGATCTAATCATGAGATATCCTGTATGGCTATGATGATGATACCGGTTGAATGGTATGTTTGTGCTCAATACCATTGCCTTCAATACCTCCCTAGCTAGGAGGGAATGCTGATATTATGGTAGCTACGGGAGGCATTTACCTCCACGTGTAACCCTGATGAGAATAGAATATTCCAGGAAGTAAGAAGAAACCCTAAATCATTAAACCAAACCCTAGAAGACAAGTCGGCTCAAGAAAATAATTAATATTAAGTATTTAGCATCCAAAATGAGAAGTCGACCCATACAACTCAAGAAAACAATATAAATATAAGTAGCCAGACCTCATTTGGCACACTGCAACTTGAAATTTCAGCTGGGAAGAAGTGCACACTGTAGAAATTGGACGAGTGCGCAAGTCCGGGAGCAGCTACAACTGACAGTTGCTGCAATCTGTATTCTTGTTTTAGGCTCAGACTTTCTATTGGTTATGGTTGGAATTTCTGATCAGTATTGGTTATCTTTGCTTGATGCATTAACCGTGGTTGGATATTGGTTTTATTTCAGAATCATTCTCTCTCAAGGTTAAGGTGCTTGGGGGTGGCTTCGGCCTATGGTTGGGTGACAATTTTGCTATATTGTTTATGGTTAAATGAGCACATCCATTACTTTCTAAAAATAAGTATGGCCTATGACAAATTATTCTTCCATGTAAAATGTAAGGAGCGAACATAGTAGCCTTTATTTAAATCGAAGTGTTGGGCGACATAAATAAAAGCTTGTCGTCCATGTTTAACGACACAAAAAAAGTACACAATAAAATAAAAAACAATACACGAGATTGGAAAACACCATACAAAAACCTCAAATATTCTATATTCAAATAAACTGGGTTACAAAATACAACTGAGATTATTTTCCATGATAATTGCGATTGGGCCTGCCGCCGACAAAAAAAAGAAAATATGTACAATAATGAAGCCTGCGGATAGTATTTTATAGATTTCAACTTGATCATCAAATGCTTGATTCATAAAAAACAACGAGTTGAATATCAATTTCGGGTCTTAGACTTCATTGGTGCTGCCAGCTAGATATATCCCAACTTTTTGAATAGCTTGTCTCTTCTAGATATGGCCTGCCTGCATTGGCTAGTTATTCAACATTCCATATTTTACTTTGTTAATTTCCCTTTATCGCCGAAAACTTGGGGTTTAAGGTGCCTTCCTTGTAATGTTCCTAGTCATTTACATCTGAGACAACTTAGAGATGCGATTCAGGCCTGATTCAAAGACGAGGGAGTGGTTTTATGTGACATTAGCTTTGGGGGAAACAAATCCTGCTAGCCAACAAAAGTTGAGAAAAAAAAATTTGAAGTATGTTGTGACTGTTATTCTCCCTGTATTCGATCATCTGTTTGGTTGAAAATCCTGCCTGAAAATTTGTACATTGAACTTCTTTGTTTTATTGCTGTAAATTGGAAGGGATGTCCAAGTCAGCTGCAAAATGTTCCTTTGTTGAAGTACATATCTTCTTCCAACAGAACAAATCTGGCAAGTGTATCAAGTGCTGCAGACCACATCAAAATATATCTTTCGTTGTAGGGGTTGTAGACATCGCGCCCCACAAAGTGGTCTGGAATATTAGGAAGTGATGTCCAATATTACTCCATGCTTAAATACAGTTAGAAAGAAATTATAAAATTGGATACTCACGACCGTGAGAAACTGTATGCGTGTTTGAATCAACATTCTAAAATTACAGAACGTTTTATGCCAAAGTTGCAATAGACTTGACATACAGGCTATTTCTATGTCAAAAAATGTTGAGTGACCTCTGGATGTAGTAACAGACTTGAAATACAATCAAATTTCGATCACTACTGATACTAATGTCAAGTGTAAGAAGTCGTGATCCCATGCTCCAGGTAGTTTCACCTTCAAGCATCGACACTGGCGGTGATCCCAGGCTCCAGATAGCTCCAGCTTCGGACATCGACACTGGCGGTGGAAATGGGAACAATGTTATTGTTTGTAGTGCGACAATGCGATGAACAAGTAGGGCTGACATTGTCAAAGCACTTAGACTACAGAATTGTCAGACCTGCAAAGAACATCGAATTTAGTGTTGCTTTTTTAGGACAACTACAATGTTTCTTTGAGTCCAGAAATCTTTGGACGTTGGGTGTCTTGTGCGATAATTACCTTGAAATTAAGTACATGTCAAACATCTATTATCCGACATTGCAGTGTTAATGCAATTGCCATAGTGGGCAACGACTTGATTGTATTGGCACAAGTAATATTAATTGTGTGATCAATTAACATCCTTGGAGGATGTGAATCCCAAACAACGGCTAAAACTTTTTGAACAACCGCGTGTTCAAAAGATACATTGTTTTATACTTAAAAAAATAAGAAATTGTATTGTTCGAGCGATTTGTTTTTTTTTTCAAATATCGGATCCACTGCAACAGAAGAAATGCATTTTCGTTATCCAAAGCAAGGAAAACAACATGAATATTGATATTAGGTGGGAACAACTTTGGAATACACCACTACATTAAGGTCTCTTATAAAGAATGAAATGAAATGATTACATGAAGGTGGTAGTGAAAGGTGATTTTCAAAAATCAAATCATTACCTAAAGACGCCAAACTTCTTGCAGAAGGTGGTAGTATAAAGTAATCTTCAGAAAGTGTTGCAAAGTCCATAATTCAAAATTTCTTCCCATTAAATTTTCCCAGTTACATGTCCATGCAGGCATTAGAAACTTTTGAGAGCATTGTTCCCTGGTTATATACCCACCTTCAAGTAGGAGGAGAATATTCGTTCAAAGAGGGGCAAGCTCATCGACCCGGATGCAATCATATGCATAGGGATAGTGAAAAAAAATGTGCAGTAGCGATAGAAAGTTTATTGTTAGTGGAGTTTGTTACTACATCTAGAGGACGGTGAAAAAACTTTGACAAAGAATATGGATTTATTTCAAGTCTGTTACCACACCCAGAAGTAGCTCAACAAACTTGAAATAGAAACTCCTATAATTTCAGAATGTTTATTCAACTACCCATACAGTTTCTCATATTCACGACGATCCAAATTTATAATTTACTTATAAGTATATTCACGAATGGAGTAATATTTCACGTCATTTCCGAATATTCCATACCATTTTGCAAGCCACGATATGTGAAACTCCTATGATGAAAGATAAATTCTTGTGTGGTGTGAAGAATTTCATACACTTTCCAAATCTGTGTTGTTGGAAGTGTTATCACTCCAAGAGTCACTCCCAGACTGCAAATGAGAGTAAGCTTGGTAACATAGAAATAAAAATACTTGATTGGTTTTGTGGATTAAGAAAAAGAAAACAAGGAAGGGAAAGGATATTAAGCTGCTATAAATCAATGATGGACCATTGGGCTATGGAGTCAAACAAACACCCTGCTCATTAAATCATTCAATATGCATATAAGACAAAGGTTTATTGAACAGAGGAAGAAAATATAACACAAAGAAGAACATCCATAAGGCAGATATCCTCTCTGCATAAATGAATCAAGGTACTTGAATGTAAACAGTGACTAATAGGCAAGATACATCAGATCCTCAAATGCTCAAGAATCCATTAATCAAAGGAAACCATGATCCTCAAGGTGTACAATTAATTCAAGTAAGAAGACAAATTGGAAAATAAAACAAGAGATACAATCTGATAACACATATATCATGAACCTTCAATAAAAAAAATGTTTACAAGAACAAAATCCCCTCAGGGTTACAATGATCACAGGCAAAGTGCCTCCTACAACTCTCTCATCTCTCTTGGCTCATGAATCCAACCCCTCTCCAAGAAATCTCTCCTTCCTTAAATAGAAAATAGAATCCAAATATCCTTAGGAGGTCGAATCCCATCTCCTCCATTGGATTCTAATCCTTGGAGATAGGTGGCAACAATCAAAGAGACAAAAATCCAACAAACTGCTAATTTTCAGGAATTTGTTGGAAGTCATTAATAAATTGTTTC
>SNQJ01S0159288.1:0-21566 GCA_010110895.2 Picea sitchensis | reverse complement strand
GGTCCGACATTCGTTGTGCGCCGTCGATCTGTGCGCGTAAATCTAGACCGCCCGGATGTAATTGCTACTTATCCCGGGCGCATTATCGCCTGAAACTTCGGACAAGTGGGTTTTAACCCGTTCTTTTGAGATCTAAACCCCTTAGCAAGAAATATCGCTAACACAATGCAAATGAAAACGTTCTTTCAAATCAATAAGAAAATGAGAAAAACCAAGTACTCAACTTTCAACCAATCACTGGTTCTCAACTAATCAAACACACTCAGAATCTAAAGTCAGAGAGAATGGTTTTTCCAAGAAGCGTCAAGAAACAAAAGTCAAATCACAAATGACAAGAAAAAGCCTTGAAACCCTAAGACTATTCATGCATGCAAACTAAAGCAATAAAAGTATCAATCAATGGTCCAATAAACTAATAAGATATATTCTAACTGATCTGGGCAGTTAGAAAGACTAAAACTCAAAATTCAAAATTTTGAAAAAGATTGTTCGCAGGTAAGCACTATTACACAGTGCGAGAATCACTGATTCTCGCAGGCAACCTTTTAGCAAGGTGCGAGAACCTCGCACTGAAACCTATGAGCAGGGTGCGAACCTTACCAGTTCTCACAGGCTGCAATGAAGTGCAGTGCGAGAATTCCTTAACATATCAAAAAATTTGAAAAATGAAGTAAAATTTACAAAAGCTTCTCGACCCATAAGGTCTATCAGGATATCCTGAAGACTCAGAGACTGATAGGACAAGAGAAAAATGAAACCAGAGAAAATGGCCACAGAAAACTATCAAAAGCCACAAAGAAAATGGGATTGTTCCCCAGTGGAGTCGCAAATTTTGTTATTGGATAAATCCGTAAGTGCGGACACAAACCGATCTCCCTAGATCCACCTAGATCTAGAACAAAGCAAGATGGAATAATACTCTTTCCCTAGATTTCAACTATTGAATGAACTAGGAGGCAAGAATCATGAACATACCTTATGATCGCTTCCTTTGGTCTTTGTTGTTCCAGCTTCACTCCAATGCTCTTGTGCAGTCAAGACTAGGACAACTCAAACCAATCGAAGTGAAAACAACTTAATATATTCAACATTTAATCTATGTATATGATCAAGGAATTATACAATAAAGTAGACTTAGCTTTATGGGAAAGGGACATATTACTGTATCATATTGATGGAAAGAAATGATTACAACCTGAGCCTTGATGTTGCAAACCTCCTTTCGATGGCCCTTGGCTCTGACACACACACTTGCTCACTTGCATGAAGAAGATCAACAACTTTTGATAACCTTGCTAGATTTCTTAGCTGCTGTAGCATCAGTCGTTCACACAATATTTCACTAATTCTCCAATGTCTTCTTAACCTTGTTTTCTTCTAACCTTTTCCATGAGAATCCTCTCAATATATAGGAGAAAATGAATTAGTTACTTGGATAAGAATGATCCCCAAAAATCAGGAAATCCAGTACTTAGATAACCATTCGAATGCCATCTCATCCTTCTAGAAGCTTCGAGAATTCATCTTTTTCCCTTCTTTAGAAAGAGTTCACACCCTAGTAGTTAGACATAGTGTGAACTTCTCCCACCCTGGCTTAAGGCAGCCTGCGAGAATCATGCATTCTCACAGGCAAATATATCGGTAGCCTGCGAACCTTCCTCAAAAATGTGATTTCTGGAGAGAGATGAAGGTAACTTTTCTCAGGATAAAGTTCTAATGAAGAGCCTGAGTACACCATCTTCAATACATCATCATGATGACAAAAATCATGGGTAACAGAGGCATGCAAGTTCCAAGGTACCAATTAGTTTCTAAGTCTAATTCCTAAATAATGAGTTGAAGTCGACAGGAAAAGACTCATCATAGGAGGGATTTAATGTATCCCCCATCAATGACATGAAACAAGTAACAAGATTTGATGTAGATCATAGAAACAAGTGACTCAGGACTAACTCAGGGACGGACGATACAATAGAAGGCTTAAAGACTACAGAAATGGTCGATGCAATAAAAGGCTTTCCAGGTTGAATTTCTCTTTGAACATATTGACGACACAACAACTGTCTTGGAAATACTAACTCAACAACAAGGATCATAGACCAATTTGTAATCTTATAAAGGAGTATGATCAAGAGACAAGGGGATTTTCCAACCTAGACATAAAGCGAGTGAAAGGGTGTCATGTTAAAAAGTAACTCTTCCACAGAATACAGGTTTAGATACATTTCTTTCCCAATTTCCCCCCCACCATTTCTGGTGAGTACCTCTCTATTTTTACGCAAGCTTGAGGAGGATAACATATGCTTATAATGTAAGATCATCCTTTGGACAAGTCCCTCTGAGTATGTTTAATTAACCCTAAGAAGGAGTGGTTTGGTCCCATATGGGCCTTTCAATGTTTGTTTAATGAGTCCAAAGAAAGAAAACTCAGGGGTGTTTCATGTTTTGAGAGTCTGAAAAACACTTGAAGATAACTCTCTCAGTTCCTTTTTCGTAAAGTAGTCTGATGATACCAAAAAAGAGATAAACTATCACTCAATAGATTTTTTCTACAAATACTTTAACGAGCATTAAGAGAACAAGGTCACTCGACAATCTTTTCATGTTTAGAGAGTCTGAAAAGAGCTTAAAGGGAACTCCAGTGGGTTCCTTTTTCATATAACCTTTATGAGTCTGAAAAAGTGATAAAAATATACTTGGTTACATTCTCATTGATTTATGAGCACGATAAAGAACAAATACTAAGCTCAATAACTTATTCTCATGTATTTACGAACATGGGAAAGAACAAAGACTAAGCTTGGGATTGTTTTCATTTTTACGCAAGCTTTAAAAAANTATGCTTGAACCTGGTTTCATTTTTACACAAGCTTGAACCAGAGAAAACTATGCTTGAGGTAGGTGGTTTCATTTTTACACAAGCTTGAACCATAGAAAACTATGCTTGTGACTTCCCAACACATGGTTGGTACTTAGCCCCCAGCTTAAGAAGCTATTTTCTCTAACTTCAGCATGAAGTCCAGAGGTTGTAAGCAAAATGGCCCCCAAGCTTCGTTTCATCCAACCACAAAGGAGAATGAAAGGAAGCTTCAAATACTAGATGAAGGACTTGACTCAAATAGAGAGGGGGAAAACTATTTCATTTTTTAACGAGATTGACATAGAAACAAGAACTATGCTCATAGCCTCTATTTCATTTTTTTAACGAGGTTTCCATAGAGACAAAAACAATATCCTTGTAAGTGGTTTCATTTTTTAACGATTTTGAAATCAAAAAATCATGCTCAAGTCTGGTTTCATTTTTTAACGAGCTTGAAATTAGAAAATCATGCTCATATACCTATGTTTCATTTTTTAACGAGGTTGCCTTATAGATGCAAAACCTATCCTCAGAGTCTTCTTTATCATGGATTCCAAGAGGACAATGCTCTGGAAGGAGACCATGTCAAGGGACAAAACTCGGGTATGGCTTCCAAGAGGTCTTCTCTGGAAGGAAGAAACACACTCTAGAAAGACACCACGTCGAGGGTCGCGTTAGGAGTAAAGAGATCATGATTTGACAACCCTATCGAAGAGATCACCATGTCAACTATTAGATCTAAGTCATCAGATGTTGAATCCATGGGCGACAACGCCACATAATTGACCTGTGGCAGGGGTGATACCATATGCATATAAGAAACATTCAAGGAGGCAATCCAGGCGGGGTCAATGAATGAAAGTTGATCAACAGTCACAACCCATCCATCATGAGGGAAAGATATCACATGAAAAAGAGTAGACACAATAGCTTTTGTGGCATAGACATAATCTTTCCCAAGGAGTAAAGAAAAATCCAAGGGGTCTTGGACTACCGTGACGTCAATAAAGATAGTTTTCCCTCCCAAAGTTACAAGAAACTGAGGAAGGGTCCCTAAAGGTTGACTAGTTCTTCTGTTAAAAGATATTAGATTCTGCGTAACCGGTGCAAGTGGAGAACAACCCAATGCTTTCCAAGCAAAAGAGGACAAAATACTAATGGATGTACCTTCATCTATCAGTGTCTGAGGAATGTCTCAACCACAAACCTATACTGTAATCTAGAAAGGAATGTGAGAGGGAAGATGAGGTCCAGTTAGCACACCCCAATCAAAATGGATGGCCTCATAACTTGGAGGGGGTTCCACGGGAGAAGGAGGAACAACCCCCGGCATGGTAGATTCTGTATCAACAAGAAAAACATGGGCAGTATCAGGTTTACTCTCTAGAGGGAGAGTAGGATCGACCGATGGAGAGATCAGATCGACCACTTGGGTTTCATTCTCTAAGGGGAGAATGGGGTCGACAGATGGAAATGGATCGACTGCTTGGGTTTCACTCTCTAACGGGAGAGTGGGATCGACTGAGGATGGGATCAGATCAACTGGTTCAATTAAGGACATGACCAGATTGACCACTTGATCAACCAAACTGACTAACAGGGGAACCAGATTGATCATTCCATCAACTATAGGAGGGTCAAGAGTAAGCTTGTGATAAGCATCTGGAAGTTGAGGCTTTGAAATAGGTATGTCTTCTAGGAATTTCGAGGCTTCTTCCATATGAGGGAAAAGGTGAGTTAGATGACTCCCTTTGCATAACATACATGGGAACTTGACTCTACTTTTCTTCTTCTCAATGGTATCTTGAATAGTTGATGGGAGGTCATCAACATGTGGTTTAGAGGCTGATGACACGGGTTGGCGAGGGTGTGTAGACCAAGATTCTATAACCTTGGATAGACCAGGGAAATCCTTAAGAAGATGGCTACCCTTACAAAGCTTGGAAGGGTACTTGGGCTTACGAGTTGTTTGGGTGATCTTGACATCATCAACACTCCCAGCATGATTAACAATAACTGTTTGTTTTCCAACATGTTTGATAGTGGTTGGAAGCTTTGACCCTTGTTTATCTTTCTTCTTCTTCTTATTCACCGGGTTACTAGCTTCAGAACTTTCACTTGACAAAGAAGATGAAATGGAAGGTGACCTTGCAAGTGAAGAAGGCGAAGAAGACCTTACTGGTGAAGAAGGTGAAGGATCAACATGAGTTTGATGCTCATGGGGGGAAGTTCTTGTGACTGAAGCACTAACTACATTCAGGATTACCTGAGTGGAAAACAACCATACCAGTAATCCAATTGTGAGACCTGGAAGGCTCAAAGTAACAATATGAGGAGGACCAATGTTTCCATAAGAAGGAAAAATAAAGGTTCCCCTGGAGCAGGGGTTCCTTCATTGGTCATTCCGGGAACTGATTCCATTAAATAAATCTCCAATCTAGAGTCCTCTAAGGAAAACAAACAACACACGCTAAAAATCTAGTAAGCAAGCAAGCAAACAAAACCTTCTCAAAATGAACACACTAGTTGGTGATGAAATCCAACGTCGCAGGAACAATGTAAGAAGGGGATGAGATAGAGCGGGTGGAAAATTTATGTTAATGACCTGCTTAACGGACTTACACCTTGGTGAAATCTCCCACACATAATCGTGGGTATACCCTCCAAGGAGCCCGAGTGAGTTTGGCCAATGTCGATTCCAGGTACTGTGAAGACATGCCCCTCCACAATCACCTTGTGTAAAGGCCCTAAAGATATAGGCCACTAAGGTTACCAATCACTACAACAATGCCTAGGGAAACAATCAATAGTCCAATCCACGTGCAAGGGCAGGGTATCTAGCCCGAAATCAAATTGAAAGGCTTCCACTCATCATTGTGGGTATACCTCTGAAGCAACCCCCATAATGCACGTAATCTCTACACCAAGACCAACAAAGCAAGGTGAGTAACTCTGCCAGTCTCAATGCGACCTCATGATTGACCCTTGTGTGAGAAGGGCTTCCTAGGACAAAATGTAGTAAGTGGATTTAACTCTCCCTATCATAAGATACTATGTTTGTTTGTAGCTTTGGAAAGTTATATTTCACACCTATTCCAAAGCCCTACAACTAATCTAATGTAGGTTTGCTACCAGAAAAGATAAAAATGTCTAATCATTTTTTATAAGCGCTTTATTTTATGGTTGTTCTTACTCAATAGGAAAATGGCATGAACAATATGGTGTTTTGACCAGCTCGAAAGTTATGCAAAGAGATGAAGATGCAATCTTTTCATTTCGATGAAAGCTATGCTACAAGAAGGAGAAAACATTTATCATTCCCATATACACAATGTCCCAAAATATATTAAACTCATCAATATCAAGATTCTCAAGAAATGAGAAAAAGGTACTATACACCAATGCATGATTCATGGCCCCCCCATGCAATTTCGGGATTTAAGACCAAACATTTTTAGGATTTAAGACCAAAAAATGCCAAGAATCATGCAATTTCACTACTTCAAATGCAAGGATGCCCCCAATCTAATATTAAGCAAGAAATTAAATCTTTTTGTTTCAAAAATTTCACTAAAAGCAATAATGAACTTTGTTAAAACAAAGAAACCCAAACTAAAAGTTTTCTTTTAAAGCGAACTATTCAGAAGAAATTTGATCTTTCCCTAAACAATTCTAAAGAAAACACACTCTTTGTAATTGAAAGATACTCAAAGCAAGAGACTAATCCTTCAAAACCAAACAAAGCAAAGATGGATAAAAGCAACTCAAAGAATGTCAAGCAGACTGTAAATAGACCAATATAGGCTCCAAAAGTTCAATCCATCTGATCAAAGCAAAACTGGGCATAAAAAGATAGGAAAGCCTAATTCGAAAAAAAAAATTCAAAGGGGTTCGCAACCTAGCTATAGGGTGCAGTGAAAAAATCAGTGGAGTTCGCAGGATAGACATAGGTAGGGTGCGGACATCTCACACTGGATTACAGAGTAGGGTGAAAACTTCAGTGATTCTCGTAGGCCATAGAGAGGTACAGTGCGAGAAGGTTTGTAATCAAGAAAAATTTGGAAAAAAGACAAAAAATTTGAGTGAACTTTCAGATACAGAGAGTCTGGATGGATCTTCCACAGACTAAGAGACCAAAAAACAAGTAATCAAAGTAAGGGAAACTAGACTAACTAGGAAACAATCCATTCCCCAGTATGGTCACCAATTTTGTTATCGAACTAATCGGTAGGTGTGGACACTAACATATCTCCCTAGATCCACCTGGATCTAGAAAAAAATGCACCAGAACATGATGCTTTCCTTAAGTTTTAGATATTGAATTTACTAACTAAAGAGGGATGGTTGACATACCATTTAAATGTCGCTTCCTCTCTCCATCACCATTCTAGATTCGTTCCAACACTCATACAATGATGATATTGTAAAAGAACACAACCAACCAAAGCGATAGTAATAGCATAAACTCAATATAAACCTATGTATGTGATCAAGGAATCATACAATAAAACACAAAAATATTTATAGGAAAGAATCATATTACTGTATCATATTAAATGTGAAAGAGAGGTTACAACCATGGACTTGATGTCGTAAGGTCCCTTCCAACTTTCCTTCATTCCCCACACACTTTCACTCCAATAATTCTGAGAGCATAGATCTGATAGTATTCACAATCTATATTGACAAAGGCAAAACTCAAAAACACTCTAATCAAACTAATAATTCCAAGCCAAATCCAACTTAGCCAATCCCAAAATCTAACTTTCTCCATGAGAGCTCCTCTTCTTTTATAATTTGAAGAGGATAAGGTGAGGAGGTTAGGATGATCCCACTAAATCATGAAAGCGAGTAATATCCAAACCATTCGGATGCCACCTCACCATGGAAGTTTCTCCTTCTAGAAGATTCGAGAAAACACTCATTTTTCCCATGTGTAAGCATTCTCGCACCCTGCCTATAGAGAAATCTGTGAACCTCTTGCAACCCAGCTATGGTGCAACCTACAAGAATCAGGCATTCTCGCACCCTGCCTATATAGCAACCTGTGAACTTCCTTTTTTATAGGGTTTTTACAAAGGAAAAGGCAACTTCTTTTCTCAGGAAAAGTTCTTCTCCCTTCTCTCTTCAGGAACTCAGGCCACTGAGCCCTCTGAAGGTAATAGATAGGTTTACATCATTAATGGTCATAGGGATGACGAAAATAATGTGTAACACCCCTAAAGCTTCTCAGCTCAGATATGTTGATTATTTTGAAAGTGAATTTGATTTATTATTAAGAGAACGAATATCTGCCACATTGGATGATATGATGACTGATGCCATAGAGGTTGAAGTGAAACTAATGGCTTCAGGGAAGATGGAAAATAATTCTGTCAGAGACACAAACAAAACTCAAGATAAAGAAAAACCTTCAACATCAGAAACATCAGAGGAAATATTTGAAGCGATGATGAGAAACATGGAAAGAATGATGGGGAGAATAGCCATGGGAAATAGGCCTAACCTTAGAGAACAGGCTGATGGTCCAATTATAAATTTGAGAAGGCCATCTATTCCACAGATTAGACAAAGAGAGCAAAGAAATCAGGGGAACCAAGCAAATCATGTAGATCAGGCAAATTGGGAAAATCAGGGAAATCAAGGAAACTAGGGAGAATAAAAAATCAGGCCTTCTTTCCAAAATAATTATGTGAATGAGGATTATGATGGATATTTTTAAGATAACATGAACCGTTGTGATGATAAAGAAACATAGGTATTTTTTACCAAAGAAGAACATGACCATTTCATGGATGTAAGTGAGATCATTTTGCAAGATGAGGAGGAAAGAGTATTAGTAGAAACATAATATTATGATACAATATTGCAAAATGCTATCATGCAATTCCAAAGGAAATATAAAATTCAAAATCAAAAGATACCTCCAAATCCTCCAAAAGGAAATCCTCCAAAGGGAGATCCCACCAAAGAAGCTAAGAGTAACATACCTTCTTCAAGTCAGCCCAAGAAATATTCAGCTGCAAAGGACTCTACTGGGAAGGATTCTGCTGCAAAGGGTACTGTAGAAAAGGGAAAGAAGAAAGAATAACCCCAGAAGAAAATATTAGAGGCAAGGAAAGAAACTATCACCAAAGATATAGAGAAGACTCCATCTTCTTTTAATTTTGAAAGTGAGATGGCTAAGATAAAAAAATTCGGTACCATTTAATGAATTGATCAAGAATAGAGAGTACAGAAATAAGATTATCAGGATGCTTAAGATGGTACAAACCTCTGATACCCTAAAAATACAATATGATCACCCAACCATCTTATTCGGGCCAAGGGTAGAAGAAAGAAGTGAAAATGAAGAAGTTCCTCCTTTTTATGTCAGTTTGAAAATCCATGAGATGATTCTTCACAATGCTATGTTGGATTCTGGAGCATCACATAATCTGATGCCCAAAGTGGTCATGGATCAATTGGGCCTCAATGTCACTAGAACTTATAAAGATTTGTTCTCCTTTGATTCAAGAAAAGTAAAATGCCTTGGTATGATCAAAGATCTGGTGGTGTCTTTGGCACAATTCCCAGCAAAGAATATGGTTATGGATGTAGTGGTCGTTGATATCCCTCCAAAATTTGGCATGTTGTTGTCCAAATCATGGGCTGCAAAATTAAAGGGAACTCTCCAGATGGACATGTCATATGCCACTATCCCTATCTTTGGTCAGGACATAAGACTATACAAACATGTTCTACTTAAATACATGGTCATAAACAAATCACATCCTAGAAATCATCCTATCTATTCGGTGGAAACAAAGCTGGGATATTCCATTTTCTTCAATGACCTGTGTTTTGAAGAAAAGGAAACATAAATCGTTATGGCTGACCAAGATAGACCTGACCAACATATAGAAGAGTTTTTAGAACAAGAAGATGATGCAGAAGATCAGGTATGGAAAATGAGTTTTGATGAGGCTGCATGCAGAGAAGGAGAAGGAGATGGCATTTGGATTAATAATCCCAAAGGAGACTCAAAATTATGTTCTTACAAACGTGTTTTTGAATGCATGAATAACATGGCCGAATATGAAGCATTAATATTGGGGTTGAAAGTTTTAGAAGAATTGGGTGCCAAAAGAATTGTTGTACATGGATACTTTGAGCTAATTATAAATCAAATCAAAGGCATATACCAAGAAAAACACCCCAGACTGAGGGCTTATAGGAATATGGTACTAGAAATCCTTGGGAAATTTCCAGAATGTAATCTTTTAGAAATCGCAAGAGAACAAAATCATGTTACTGATGCCTTGGATACTTCAACAATAGATTTTAAAGTTCCAATTTTCCCTAAAAAAAGATACAAGGTGGAGGTGAAGTACATGCCAACATTACTAGACAATATGAGGAATTGCCAATTTTTCGAAAACAACAAATAGATAGAAAGCTTCCTCAAGATGGAGAATGAATTTGAGAATTTAAACATTGATGATGAATACTGTGATGATGAGGTATATGAAACTACTTTCACAAAAGAAGGATATTTTGAAAATCAAATTGCTGGCAGAGATATTGTCCAGCTAAAGCGTAACATAATCCCCAAAGGTCTGGTCCCGTTGGATTTTTTTTTTGATAACAATGATGTGGCAAGAATTCCAAAGATCATAGTAGATGAAGGGGATGTGGAAGACTACAATATTGGGACTCTAGAAGATCCAAAGATCGTGAAGTTGTCTAGACATCTCAGCCCTAAAGTCAAAGAGAGGTATGTCAAATTAATGAAATAATTCCCTTATGTTTTTGCTTGGAGTTATGATGAGATGAAATTTTATGATACCAGTATAATTCAACATGTCATCCCAATCAAAGAATATCACAAGCCATTCAAACAAAAATTAAGAAGGATAAACCCTCTACTGTTACCATTGATATAAAAAGAATTAAAGAAACCGTTTGAAGCCAAAATCATAGTGTCCCTGAGGTTTTCCAAATGGGTGGAAAATATGGTGCCAGTTTAGAAAAAGAGCGGATACATCAGGTTGTGTATGGATTTCAGGAATCTAAATAAGGTGTCTCTAAAAGAAAACTACCCATTGCCTAAAATGGATCACATTTTACATAAGGTATTAGGGTCTTAGAAGATGTCAATGTTGTATGGCTTCTCAGGATACAATCAAATTATGGTGCACCCTGATGATCAGTAAAAAACGACATTTACCACACCATGGGGAACATTTATGTATGCCAAGATGCCTTTCGGGCTTATGAATGTAGGGGAAACGTTTTAGAGAGCTATGGACATAGATTTTCCTGATGAAAAAGACAAATTCATTGTTATCTACCTTGATGACATCACTGTGTATTCTTCCTAAGATGAATAACACCTCAAACATCTCATAAGGGCGTTTAAAAAATGCAGAAAGTTCAAGATCTCTTTGAATCCTAAAAATTCGAATTTCACCATGGAAGAAGGAACGTTGTTGGGTCACATCATTTCAAAAGAAGGGATAAAGGTATACCCCAAAATAGTTGAGGGGATATTGAAAATTTGCATACCGAAAATAAAAAATGAGGTACAATCTTTCCTGGGCAAAGTGAATTTTCTGAGAAGATTTATCCCAAAATTTGGCCGAAATAATAAAACACATCACCAACATGCTCAAGAAGGGAAATGAAATAAAGTGGACTCCTGAAGCAAGGAAGTCCTTTGAAGACATCAAGGTGGCATTGAAGAAGGCTCCTATACGTTGACGTGCATAAATGACACATCGTCAACTGGAAGGTTAGATCCTGACCGAGGTTGTCTAATTAACCCAAGCCATTTGGTATGATTTGACCCAATGGGTTTAATGGCTCCATTATCCAACTAAATCTCTAAAACAAAGAAAATAAATAAACTACTTTAAAGCTAAAAACTATGATACTATATACTTTAATCTAATTATTTACAAGTGTTTCCAGAAATATAAATATGTGATTATAAATAGAGTATTTACAAATTGCAAGTTTTTGGTGAACACCTTGCAAAATCAATGTTTGGTAATTGTTTTCAAGAGTAGATAAAGAAAGGACATATTTTTGTATTTTCTATTTTATAACCTAAAATCTAAGAACTTAAAAAATATGCTAATAAAACATAATCTGAAACAAGGATAGAGTAATAGTCATAGCCAATTTAAACTGTCTTGTTTCGCTAATAAACTAATAACATAAATCAAATGTGAATAAAGATAACCTGAGATTAGATTTATATTG
Source organism: Picea sitchensis (assembly GCA_010110895.2). Lineage (NCBI taxonomy): Eukaryota > Viridiplantae > Streptophyta > Pinopsida > Pinales > Pinaceae > Picea > Picea sitchensis. Next base: position 9,460 of record SNQJ01S0159288.1, on the reverse strand, counting down.
TGTCTATGTTTCTATGTGATCCAAACCTCCAACTATCTTGCCTATGAGAGAAATCTGTGATAGGCTTGTACTAATGTCTCCCGAATAAACTCAAGGTGTTTATTGACAACTAGGATATAAAACAGAGTAGAAAAAAATGTAGATCCAGTGACCTTGTGATTATGAATGATTACAGTAAAAGAAATTTCAATGTGAAACATTCATTGGATACATCATGAAGCATAAATCATGATATTAAAGTTGAAATAACAATCACATATATAATATATGAAACGACAAGTTATAGACAAAATTTTAAAGAACTGAATAAGATGGAACATTATATGTTATTGAGTCTAAAGCTATGTAACATATTAATATTCCAAAATATAAGAGACAAAACATAAATGAAACAATGTCACATTTGTCTAAAGCCGAAATGCAAACAACTTGTCCATTCAGTTCTGAGAATTACATGTTCATAATCTATTCGAAGCAAAGATGTCTTTCACTAACAAAGTGAACAGTATTTAAAGTAACCTGGGATGACATAATCATATCTCACAAGATAGATTTGGATCTCCCAAAATAAATTAATATTACAAAAATAGTGGGCTAGGAACCACTTATAACAGAGTTGGTTTCATGAAAAGATAAACCAAAGTTTTTACAAAACAAAAAGAAGGAGAAACTACTAATAATTTAGATGCATAATTGAAAATACTACCTCCAGATAATCAACAACAAAATCTCCCATTTCCTCAGAAAAGAAAAAAAAAATTGATAAATTAGAACAAACAATCACGAATAACTAATTTTTTTTTATTAAAAGAGACTTGTCTATAGAATCGAAGATTCTGTAGCGAGTCTTAATTTTAGTAAATGAGATAAAAAATTAAAATATGTTATTTCGAATAAGACAACAGAAATAATTTTTTTTTACCATTAAACGTTAACTAAAGAGGGGTCAGGTAGTTCAGAGTTTATTATCGCCTTGACACTGGTCGCATTCTTGATGACTATGTTTCTGGATCTCTTGATACGCTTAGTCTTCCTCTCTGCATGCTCCTTGATATCAAGGTTTTCTTTCCTGAACAAATCATTTTGAGCAGTAAGAGTTTTAATTCGGGCCTGTAGGAGAGGAATGTCAGTGTAATACCGCTCGACCCAATGGAACCATATATTACACTGTACAGGAGGGATGGCAGGTCAATGAAGGGCATATACAAACAAGGATGTATCAGTCTTATCTGTTGTTTGCTTCTGATTATGCCTAATACTGGAGAACCCTTCTTTACCTTTAAGGCATGGTGGCAAGTTTGTCACAAAATCATAAGGTTCAGTAGGAACGATAACTTCCTTCCTAGAACCCTGAAATTCTGGATCTTCCAGAACTAGAAAATCCTCTATGTCAGGATCGAAACCCTCATCGATCTCGATTAGATCGATCAAGATTAGATGAGTATCATTTCGGTTCCTTAGTTTCCTTGAAATTAGGTGACCTGCCTTCTTGTTCTTGAATGATAAGTCTGTGCATTATTGTTTTGTTCCTTTGCAAGGTTTCTCGACATCTGACTTAAATATAATGTTCCGGCTAGCATCAATCTCAGGAAAAAGAGGGCCAATTACTTTCAATTCAATAGTGTCTTGCTCAAGAAATCCTGCAGGTGAAGACTTACTCAACATTCCTTTGTCTAGAGGGTTTCTGTTGGTAAACTTTGGTCCATTGATTGAAATACCAAACTGGTCTTCAATCAGTGTCTTGTCTAAGTTAGGTTTTTCTATAGGATTAGTCTGTGAAAAACCATTCCTCATCTAAAAATTCCCCCAACTATCACCTATGGTCAATAGGTGGTACATCACCAATATCTTAACCAATCTGTGATGGAACAGGCTTGAATCGACACCCTGTCATTTATATTGTTTGGACATTTTATAGAGACTTCTCAACAAGTAAAATGGAATATGTAAATGGAAACCGATGAAATGCATGAGTAAATGGATATGATAGAGGAAGACCAATCTGTATCAACCTCCGCATGTCACGAATTGCTTGGGAATTAAAAAAAAAACTATGCCATCTAGGTTTTACCAGAGAGATAGAAATACCTTTTACACAACAATTGATACTTTGGGATGTCATAAAAAGACTCCATGGGACTCCTTCAATTCGGTCATTTTGAACCACTTTTCACCCTTGGATGGAAGTCCTACTACTCTTCTCACAAATTCTTCTATTAACTTTAACTGTGTGTCCCCAATTTTAGCTCTGCAACCATCAAGGGTTTGCGTGGAGGCTTTTTCCACCTGAAGATTATAACCCTCAAATTTCTCAAGGAATACATCCCAACCATGGCTTTTTAGGTCCTCAATCTCATCGTCGTGAGAAAGTAAATCCTGGCACCTATTCAGCTCCAAGAGAACGACAAGCACCATGACAAATGTAACCAGAATGAAACAAGGATTACTCTAGATAGTTTTAGTTTTGAATCATGTGAGCATCAGAAACAAGTCCGAATGGAGAGTGGAGACACAAAAATAACATACCCTATGTGTTATCATAACTTCGATAGTGGGAGTGAAAACCAGGGATTTGATTGTGATCCTTACCATCCCTTGTGATGAAATCCAAAACTACAGAGTATCGAAACCCTATTCATGTAATGAATGGCTCATTAATATGTTAAGCCATCAAGGTGAGGTGAGGACGCGAGTACAACACGTGTGTATTCATTTGTATGACTATTGGTACGACCATTGAATTCGCGAGAGGACTATCAAAACATCAAAGGTTATTCACAAAGCAAAACTAAACTATCAAACCATATAACAATCATATTAAAACCAAAACATCGAAAATAGATCATTCGACCATTAGATTTGGATTTCAATTAAATATGGGTGAACTTTAAGAAGATGTTTTTAAGGCACAAAAAATTATAACACCAAGCTAAGTTTTATGTTTAATTCATTCTTACAGTCATGAGTTAAACATAAAATAGAAATGAAAATGGAAACAATAAGAAATTAATAAGGGTAGCTTTTAATCCAATAATCATCTCAAAACTCTCCAAAATGTTTACAAAATTAAGGTGATGGCAGCTACAGAAAAATGCAATTTCTTGCGATCATGTTAAATATCAAAAACATGTGTGGCTGACAACAATGGCGATGCACTAGAGGAAGCAGTTATCTCTGCATCACCAACAAATTCATGTTAGTATGAATCGGAAAGAATGAAAAATTAAGTAATAGTTGACAACAAGTCAAGCATTTCAATCAAAACTCAGCAAATAACATAGTCTAGCGTCAAATGTGTTTCTGTCAAAATGCAATTTGGTATCAAGTTTTGATTATGAGTGAAACGACATTTAGGAAACCAACTCCGATACTGTTGATAGGGCCACTGCTGCCAGCAGGTGTCCATAGCCTTGGAATGGATTCCATTTAACCCACTCTAGCACCTTTGTACTGTCCAAAATTTGTGCATTCAAGATAAAGAACATCTTTATTTTTGATCAATTCCAAAAGACATACATGACAATTTTCTTAAAATCGGCATTGCTTTGCTGCTAGCAGGCCTATTCAGTACCTCAACGAAGTTTCCTTGGCATCATGCATTAATTTTCCCTCTACTAGAAGACCTGTTCAGTATCTCGGCGGGTTTACAAACACTTCCCACACCTTGCAGTGCTTTCAATTCTCTAGAATTTGTTTACAATTTCATAGAAACTTTATGATATTTAAGAGAGCGGGGTGACACTAAAAATTTCATATTTCAAAAACAAAAGTTGATCTTTTACAACTTATTTTCTCATTCGACAACCTTCATCATGATCTGAACACTTAGATTTATGTTAAGAAACCATCTTGAGGACAATATGGTATAATTGAGTTGTTTTCCTTAAAAAAAATAGGGACAACGTTAAGATTTTTATTAATGATAATCCTGTCTTTCTCGTAATTTTAAAAAGAAACCAGGAACACTATTTTGAACAAAAAAATTCTTCTGCTGATTTGAGTTTTAGCTTTTATAGCACTGGCACTTTGAAAAGTCATCAAATGTTGCTTTTGGATAAGATTTATGATTTCCCTTCCACAAACGAAATGGTGACTCAGACATAATTATTTAGAAACAAATAAAAAACAAGAAAAATGAAAAGAACCAAAATCAGAAAACAGAAAAGAAAATTAAAAAAAAACATATGTACAGTGGGGTGGATATGGAATCATCAGGTGAAATATCTTTTGAGAGCCTGACCATTCAGTGGGAAAGTGTCTGGTTGTCCCTCCAAATTGTGCAAACAGAAAGAGTTAGGACCTAATTTTTTAGAAATTACAAATGGTCCCAACCACAGATTTTGGAACTTGGTGTGTTCCCCCTTTCCCTCGTGAGCTTTGTCCCACTTGATAACCAAGTCTCTGACATCGAAATTCCTATCTAAAGAAGGATTTGAATCAAACCAACTTTTTACAATTTGCTGACGCTGATCCAGTTTCTTCTTTTCTTGTGCCCTTACTTCCTCCAATTTTAACAAGGCATTAATTTGACTTTCTAGGGGAGGGCACTCCTCTTCTTGAACTTTCTGTGATAATTTCAGAGAAGGAAGTAAAACATGCGGAGGAATAATTTCTTCTCTTCCGTAGATGAGAAAGAAAGGGGAATTACCAACAGAGGCTTTTGGTGTCACCCTATCAGCCCAAAGTGCATTATACAGTGCATTGTGCCAGTTCTTATGATTTTCTAAAACTGTCCTCTTGAAGATCTTGATTAAATTTTTGTTTGTTGATTCTGCTAAACCATTTCCTTGAGGGTAGTAGATGGCAAAATATATTAGTTTAATCCCTTATTCCAAAACAAAAACATTCATATAAAGGGATGAAAAGTAAGAGGCGTTATCAAAGACCAAACATTCCAGAATGTCGAATCGAGTGATGATATGAGAGTTATGGAAATATACTACCTTATTTGTGTTTGCCACTTTCAAAGGTACAACTTCAGACCATCTGGTAAAGTAATCCATTATTGTAATGATATAATTGTGTTTCTTTGAAGAATAAGGATTAATTTGTCCTATGATGTTGAGACCCCATTGTTGAAAAGAGGAATCTACAGTGACAGGATGTAAAGGGAATGTTTCCTTTTTCACCCATCCTGCAACCTTTTGGAAGATTATACATTTATGACACAACACATGGGAATATTTAAACAAAGTGGGCCAATAGTACCCATCTCTTAGCACTTTGTGAGTAGTGGTATCTCCCCCGAAGTTTCCACCAGCTTCACCTGCATGAAGTTCATACAGTACTTTCTCCAACTCTTCCTTTTCTAAACAATGCATAAGAACACCATCATTTTTTTTTTGAAATAATACATCATTTATTAACTAGAAAGATGCATATTTTAGCCTTAGTTCTCTTCTGTTTTTAGGATCAAGATAGTAAGGAGTGGATCCATGTGTCAAATAAAATTTGTTCTCATACAAAGAATTGGCAACAACTTGTGCACAACTGATTTGTTTTTCGTTATGCTGATTTGCAGTTAAGGTGTTAATTTGACTTTCACGTTCTTCAACTGAATCAACCACTAGTTTACATAGACCTTGACCTCTAAAAATTCATGCATGGGTTATTTTGAGGTCATATTCTTGTAATGATGTCATCAAATTTTCCCTTTTCTCACCTAGTTCTTTTTGTACTAACAGGTTTCTTATAGTTGGGTAAGGAACAATAACCTTGGTTATGGATTTTAGCAGGTAAGACCATAATTGTTTTACTACTTTAAAAACAACATATGCCTGCTGATCTATTACTGGGTAGTTAATCTCTGCTCCTTTGAAATATAATCTCATGAAGGAAATGGGTATCTCATTACTTTCAGAGTTTTTCTATGTTAACATAGCAGCATAAGATCATTTAGAAGCAAAGGTGTAAAGAGTGAAATCCTGAGAAACATCGAGACTCATCAAGGAAGGAGCTTCTACTATTGATTTTATAATGGATTCAAAATCTTGACTTTCTTGTGGTTCCCAATGGTACAAAATATCCTTTTAAGTTAAATTCTGTAATGGTCTTACCATTTTCGAGAAACTTGGGACAAATCTTCTGACGAAATTAATCTAGCCCAAAAAGGACTCCATGGCGTTTTTGGAAGAGGGAGGGGATAGTTTAGCAATATCTTGGGTTCTTTCAGGGTCAATAATAATTCCTTCCTTAAACACTATAAACCCAAGTAGTTTACCTTGTTCTACTACAAATTCTGATTTCTTAGGGTTGAGAGATATATCGAACTTGCGACATCGTTCCAGGACAACCCTAAGGTGAGACAAGTGATTTTTCCTTTTTTTAGAGAAGACAATGACATCATCAAGATAGACCACGACTGATTGGTTTATGAGGCCATGGAAATAAATATGCATTGCTCTTTGAAAAGTGGTACCAATGTTTATCAGTCCAAAAGGAATTTTTCTGTACGCATAAGTGCCCCATGGGGTGCAAAAGGTGGTTTTAAGCTTATCCGAGGGAGACATGAGGACTTGGTTGTATCCCGAAAAGCCATCTAGTAAAGATAGTCTTTCAGACCCAGACACCTGTTGTAGAATTTGTTCCATTGGAGGAACATGTTAGTTATCTTTACCAGATGCTCGATTTAGGTTTCAAAAATCGACACAGAGTCGAATTTCACCATATTTCTTCCTTACAGGGACTATATTAGACACCCATTGCATGTGCCTTATCGGGAAAATTATCTTTGCAGTTAGTAATTTATTTAGTTCTTTTTTAACAGTGGGTTCCAATTTGGGGTGTCTTCCTCCATTTATGTTAAAAAGGCCGAGTCTGGGGTTTCACAGGGATGACATGTTGTCTGATATTAGGGTCAAATGTTTTCAAGTCATCATACGTCCAGGCAAAAATGTCTTTGAATTCTTTAAACAATTTTATGAAAGGAAATCATTATTGTTCGGAGCATCCCATTCCTAGATTAATATTTTGAGGATTGTCCTTTGTTCCGAAATTAACCGACTCATAAACCAAAGAATAACTATTCGTTTTACAATTAAATGTCCCTCTAAATTTATCATGCAAGTCATAAAAAATTTCTAGTCTTACAACAGATCTAGGGATAGAGTTTACCAGATCAGATGTTGATTCAAGAGATCTAGGATCTGATATTACTGTGACGTTTCAGAGGTTCTCATTGTGAGTTCCTTCATCAATGATTTCACCTTGGAAGGTGTCTTCCATATGCAAGAAGTTGATGATCTGTTGGTCATCGTCAAACACTCTCCAATTGGTGATGTTATCTAGGATCGACGGCCTGAACAACAGTTCAATTGAAAATGCTTTAGGATAAAGACCTTCTGCAGGTAATAGTTTAGAAGCAACATTGGCCAATAAATGAACCTCTGAATTACTTAGTCTAGGAATGGAATTTATGTTAAATGCTGAGAATTTTTGCATCAAACTCCATACCTCAGTTTGGTATCTTTTCAAGTGTGGTGATAAGAAATGTATGGAGTTTCTTACCTGCCTAACCACAATTTTTGAATCACCAAATACCATCAAATTTTTTACGTCCATATCCAAAGCAAGTCCTTGTAGAAGTGCTTCATACTCAGTGATGTTATTAGTGCACTCAAACTCTAGCCTACAAGCAATAAAAGTCTTATTACCTGCAGGATCAATGAGTACACAACCTGCACCTGCTCCTTCTTTGGATTTAGATCTATCAAAGTATAACGACCAGATTTGGGCTTCGTCAGCAGTACCTGGAATTCTTGGAAAATCCATTGTTTGAGTATAGGTCATAACTTCCGATTGCTTCCCAGGATCAGTAATAGGAGAAATTTCGGTCATGAAATTTCCAAAAAAGGTGTTCATTCCCTACATTTCAAATGAGTTTGTAGATGTGATGAAAGGTTCATTAAGATCATTTAGATCTGTCATAGTATGCTTCAGATAAAGTTCTTTGTTTATCCTGATTCTATTGGGTTGTCCATTTTTCGGCAGCCACAAATGAGACCAATCTATTGCAAAGTAACCATGCAGTTGTTCAGACCATTCCCTTCTTAAAAAGAAACCATAAACTTTAAGGATATCAGCAACAATAATTTCAATTATTTGATGAACCTTAGGATTGGATGATAATCTAACGAGAACATTCTTAAGTTCACCAATTACCTTAACGTTTGTTCGATCTAGCTGAATGATTTTGAGATCAGAAGGTTTAACTTCTGTGTTGAATTTTTGACATATAGATAGCGACATGAAATTTGACGTTGCACCAGAATCGACCATACAATTATGTACATTGCTATTAAAAATTTCAAAGGTTAACAAAAAAGGAGGGACATTTTTCTGAGTGTTAACAACATAATTCTGTTGATTTTTAGTTGTTGTCCCTAGAATAGTTTTATCTACATTTGCTACAGTTTTTTCAGGTAAATCCCTCTTATCTAGAAGTTCAGATGTCATTTTAGTTGGGATTTTTTTGGTTGTTTTATGATCCAGGTGGATATCGGTGGCCACCCACCTTTTCCAAATGGCTCAACATAGTTTTTTGGCAATTTTGGCAAGGTTTTAACTTCCGGGGCCATTTTGAGGGCCCAAATGAATGGTTTTCAGGATCGAGGTTCTCAATGATAGCCAAAGGCATGATTGAGCCCCCAAAATTAATCTCCTAAATGACACCTTTCCAACGAGCTATCACATGCCTAAAATGGAGATCGTATGCAACAGTTACGACCCCAGGAAGTTGATGTACTCACTTACCCAAATGGGGCCCACATGACTTATGGTGCTTCATCTCCTAGGGTTAGGTTTTTGGATGTCTAGGGTTTTTGACATTCCTTCTTATTGTAAAAATGCCTTTAGAGCCTCATTGTAATCATCTTCTTGCGAATGCAAGTAGCCGTCACATCTCTTCTTAGAGATAAGCTGCCACCATTCTAGCGAGTCTTTCACTCTGTATTTTTACAGTCTCTGTACATTTATTTCATTAATAGAAATCATGTATTACTGTATATTTATGTTTATGGTTGCATCTTTTATACATTTCTATTATATTATTGAATATCTGCGATATCTCTGTGCATTTCTTTATTATATCTCCGATCTCATTTCGTGCCGAAATAATCCAGATCAGTGGTATCAAAGCAGGCTGCTCTTGATCGTTTTTACAGTGCATGTCCCCAACGAGGTTCGGTTATAGAAAGTTGGGTCTAGAGCTTGTCTCTCTTGAAGACAATCACTCTCGCACACCCAAGAAACCCTCAATGGTGGAAGAAAAGAAAAACGACGGAGCAGACGATCCTATCAATCTGTTGCTTGAGAAAGCTTGTTATCCGCAATTTTGGTCATTGTCATGGTGTTATGATAATGTCATGATGATGAAATATCAAGCTCTTCCATAGGAACATTTTCCTGAGAAAGGTTACTCTTATCTGTTTCCAGAAATCATATTTTAAAGATAGTTCGCAGG
>SNQJ01S0159287.1:0-21881 GCA_010110895.2 Picea sitchensis | reverse complement strand
AACAATTAAAATTAACTCCTAGAACACATAACTTTAAAATTAACTTAGCAACTTAGGGACTACCCCCCTTGGCTTCCCTAGGAGTAAGCCTAGAAGGAAGAAGTTCCCATCAAGGTGACAGTGTGGGCTGGAACTTAGACTTGGTGTCTCCGAGGGCACACTAAGTGAGCAGGACTTAGCTCACGTTTGCAAGTGTGCATTAGGACGGCAACAACCATCACTATTATGCATGCACACATTCCTAAGGAAAGCTAACTGTTTGATTGCTTTTCTTAATTATGGAATTTTTTTCCCTATATATGAGTGTATTCCACTCATTCATTGTATTATATTGATCATGATCTATGTATCAATCATCAGCTCATTAGAGTAGTGTGAATATATTTTCTCATTCTTTCATATTGAATCTATCTTCCTTTCTTGATAATCTTTGTTTGTACTTTCTTTAGCTAGATCTCCTGTGTAGGTTTCCATGAAATATTGACATGGTATCAGAGCTATGTTTCTTGGAGCAAGCCAGACAAGCCAAATAATAAGGAAAATCAGAGTTTTGGCGAGCTAAATCTATGGTCGTACCTTTCAGTATTTATTCCTCCCAAAATATTACATTTCTAAGGAACGACCCCCATTGAAAGTAAAGTGACCAATTTTGGAAGTGAGTTTTCAACCGTTTGACGATATTCTTCACCATTTTCTTAGAAAGTAAGCCGCAAGATAGCCTCTTGAAACTCATATGAATCCGTGGTCATAATTTTTAGCAGTGATTTCTCCCAAAATATTAAGTTTTTGAGAAACCAACCTACTTTGAAAGTAAATCGACCCATTTTGGAAGTGGGTTTTCAACCGTTTGGCGATATTCCTCACCGTTTGCTCAAAACGTAAGCTGCAAGATCATCTCTTGAAACTGATACGAATTTTCACTTAAAGTGCCCTTTCTGCCGTGATTTCTTATTTTTTCACTTGCATATTGAGAGTAAATTTTTAGGGGTTATTAGAAATAGTGGGAGATATGGATATGACAACTATTATACAGTCAAACTTGGTGGTAATCCTCACACCATACAATTATTTTGATTGGAATCCCAAGGAAGAATTCCAACTCAGAAGGAAAGGACTGTATAATTTGACGATGGCGATAGAAACATAACCTACATCAGCAATTGAGAAGATGAGATGGGCGAACCATAAGGATGAGGCCACAGGACTACTTCTTGAGTTAATATCCACTGATTTATGGTTTCATGTTGCTGCATGCAAGACTCCAAACGAGATCTGGACCACCTTGGAAGGACTCTTTGGAAAGCAGGATGAGATGCGAGGTCATATGCTTGAGGTAGAGTTGAATACCTTAGACCCTAAAAGTTTTGATAATATACAAGATTTTTTTACTAAATTTAAATCTTTGCTATTGATCTTGGGTGAATGTGGTATTGACAAGTCTACACAAAAGAAACAACTTATTCTAACAATCTTGGCCAATCTAGGACCAAAATACATTGTATATGTCTCCAATTTCCATTCTAGCAGATGTCTTTTTGGAACAAATTGGAAAATTCCTACATTGGCTCGGTTCTTTGAGTCTCTTACAAAAGAGAATATAAAAATCATATAGATGGGCCTCATGAAAGATCCCAAAGCACATGCACTCACCATGCATAATGGAAAAGGTTCATCCAAATAGAATGAGAAGGAGGGATATTCCAAACCCTTTAATGATTCTTCAGGTTCCAAAGACTCTTCAGATTCCAAGAAGAATAAGAAGAATGGAAATCAGTGCACTTACTGCAATAAACCAAATCATTAAGAATCCACATGCATGAAGAAACAAATCGATATTATAGCACAGACACTTCAGCAGAACAACCTTGGAAACTTCATTCCAAAGGGGGTCAAGAAGCAGAAGGAAGAAGATCTTGCTCCTAAGAAAGGTAATCATCATGTTCTGGTTGCAATTATTTCCTCATCTGATTCATGGATTATAGATTCTGGTGCATCCCATCATATGGAAGTGAAAGATGAAGTTTTCTCTTCTTTGAGTCCATGCTCAATACCCCTATTCTCATGGGGGATGATACTCTAGTAGCAGTAGAAGGAGAAGGGAGAGTGGAACTCCACAATGGAAGTTTTGATAATGTTTTACATGTTCCAAAGCTTTCTATGAATCTTCTCGCGGTTTATCAGATCACTCAGAAAGGTAAAAAAGGTTGAATTTACATCAGATTCAGTTTCAGTAATTGGCATGCATGACAATTCCAACATTGCAATTGGTGAGGTGGATCACAAGTCAAGGTCGTATAAATTCACTAAGTTTTCTGACAATGACTCCTCTATTCTACTTACACATAAGGAGAGTACTTTGCATTCACCTCTAGTGCAACATGCATATACTCTTGTTCTTCCATCAGTTTCAGACATCAGAGATGATTGCATACACTCAGATTTTGTACATGGAAATAGGCAGGTAGTACAGCCAGATAAGAAGCCAGTGTTGAAGCTTCAGTAGATGCCCAAGAAGGCACAGACCACACTTCAGGTAGTAAGCAACCTTGTAGGGAATCCATTGGATTTGAGGATGACTCGATCTCAGCATGAGGAACCTTCTCATGTACTTTCATCTTCAGAACCTATGATTCCCATGCATTGCTATATGGTTAAATCTACTGATCCATAGAACTACAATAGGGTTGTGGGAAATCCATTATGGCAAGCAGTTCTGCAGAAGGAATCCTACAAAACCAGACTTGGAATCTGGTTCCACATCCACTAGAAAGGAATATTTTCATGTGTAGATTTGTCCACGGAATCAAGAGGTACAAGTCCCGAAAGGTTGCCAAAGGACTTCATCATATCCATAAATATTTATACATCTTCACAAAGACTTTCAGTGAGCATAAGTTTCAGACTTTGCGGGATTGTCTTGCAGTGAATAACACAGTTGCCTAGAAGCTATCATTTTCTTCTTTTGATACATTATCCTTTGAGTGGGGGGTTTGTTCCCACATGGTTTTCCCTCTTTCCTCACTTTTATTCAGTGTTCATTAGTTGCATTGTACATGAGTACCTAAAATGGCCTAGTAGTCAGGACTCATTTCTTACTCCATAGTGATGTTCAGGGGGGGTGTTGGAGAAATTTATATTTTCGACACAGTATTTCAATGGAAGTTAACATACTAGTTCTATTTTAGACTTTCTATTGTTACCATCACTATTATGCATGCATGCATTCCTAAGGAAAGCTAACTGCTTGATTGATTTTCTTAATTATGTAATTTTTTTCCCTATATATGAGTGTATTCCACTCATTCATTGTATTATATTGATCATGATCTATGTATCAATCATCAACTCATTGGAGTAATGTGAATATATTTTATCATTCTTCCATATTGAATCTATCTTCCTTTCTTGATAATCTTTGTTGGTACTTGATTTAGCTAGATCTCTTGTGCATGTTTCCATGAAACACTGATAGAATGATATATGGGAGGTTGCTCCGAGACCAGAAGGGAAGTTAGTTGTGACTTCCAAATGGATCTACAAGATCAAGCATGATATAGACGACATCATAGAGAAGTACAAGGCACGGTTTATGGCTAGAGGGTTCTCTCATAAAGAGGGAGAAGACTATGACCAAACCTTTTCTCCTATAGAAAAATACACTTCCATTAGATCAATCATTGTGATTTCTTCCGTAATGGGATGGAAATTACACCAGATGGATGTCAATGATTATTTCTTGAATGGTGTAATAGAGGAATAAGTGTACATAGAAAATACACAAGGCTTTGTGATCCATGGGAAGGAGTCCTATGTGTGCACATTGAAGAAGGCCTTGTATGGGATGAAGTAAGAACCCAAGGCGTGGTATGCCAAGATAGATGGATATTTGATGAGATTGGGATTTACCAAGAGTAAGGTAGATCCTAACCTTTACTATAAGATTGAGGATGGATGCCCATTGATATTGGTTCTATATGTAGATGACATGTTTCTAATAGGGGACGAGAAGCTCATTGATGGGTTTAAGAGGGAGATCGCTTCATATTTTGAGATGAAGGATCTAGGTTTGATGCATTACTTCTTGGGATTGGAAGTGTGGAAAATATCAGATGATATTTTCCTTAACCAAGGAAAATATACTATTGAGATCCTGAAAAAATTAGGTATGATGGACTGCAAGTCCATGACCACACCTATGACGATAAATATGAAGCTCTCGAGTGACAAATATTCAGATTTGGTGGATCCCAAGATGTATAGGCAATTCATTGGATCCATGATGTACCTGGTTAACACCATGCCAGACATATGCTTTGTAGTGAATACCTTGATTCAACACATGGTTGAAGCTAGAAAGATACATTGGATGGCAACAAATCATATGTTGAGGTACCTTCGTGGTACAGTTGGATATGGATTGAGATATGTCTCAAGTGGGGATGTGAAGCTGCAAGGATATACAGATTATGATTGGGCAGGGAGTGCAGTGGATTAGAAGAGTACTTCCAGATGGTGTTTTAGTCTGGGATCAAGAATGATCTCATGGTTGAGAAGGAATAAAACATCAGTAGCACTCAATACATAAGAAGCAGAGTATACCACAAAAATCATGGAAAGATGTGAAGCAGTGTGGCTCTGTAAGTTGATAGCTGGGATATTTGATCTAGAATTGGAGATAAATTTGATACATTGTAACAATCAAAGTTACATGAAGCTTACCAAGAACTCTGTATTCCATGACAGTTCTACGAATATAGATATAAAATATCATTACATCTGGGAAATAGTGTAAAGAGGAGCTATGGAGCTCCAGTACATATCCACAGACGAGCAGATAGAAAACATCCTCACCAAGCCCTTGTAAAGAGTGAAGTATTAGTACTTCAAGGACAAGATTGGAGTGTTGTTGAATGTCCACCCTCATTGAGAGGGAGGTGTGTTGTTTCTTCTCATGCCGACTAACCCCTATGGCCAAGGGTTCCCTGGATCAGTCACGTGAGGTGATTGAGGGGGTAATGCACTGTCGGACCTATTGAGAGAAGAAACAACAAACACATAGTCATAAGACTATGGAGGAGGATGTGTGACTCCATACAGTAGATGTGTGCTACTTCTATGGATGTGTTCCACTGGCGGAGGATGTGTGACTCTGAACAGTAGTTGTGTGCTACTTCGGTGGATGTGTTCCACTAGCAGAGGCTACGTGACTCCGAACAGTAGTTGTGTTCTACTTCGGTGGATGTGTTCCACTGGTGGAGGTTGTGTGACTCTAGACAGTAGTTTTGTGCTAATTCAGTGGATGTGCTACACTAGTATAGGTTGTGTGACTCTAGACAGTAGTTGTGTGCTACTTCGGTGGTTGAGTACCACTGATGGAGAATATGTGTCTCTGGACAATAGTTGTGTACTAATATAGTGGATGTGGTCCACTGGCAATGACTGTGTGATCTGGATTTTATGAGAAGAACAAAATGAATACATATTATTAAAATATGATTAACACAGAATAATAGAGATATAGTAAAACTGGTTTTCTATTTAATAAAGAAATAAGCTGAAACTGTAAAATGCAGTGAAAAATAAGCTTGTTGGAATGGTGGCGGATTATCTCTGGGAAGAGATGTGACGACTGCACTCATTCACAAGAAGATGATTACAATGAGGATCTAAAGGAATTTTTACAATAAACAGGAATGTCAAAAACCCTATACATCCAAAAACCTAACACTAGGAGATGAAGCACCCAAAAGTCATGTGGGCCCTATTTGGGTAAGTTAGTACATCAACTTCCCGAAGTCGTAACTTTTGCATACGATCTCTGTCTAGGGTGCACGATAGCTCCTTGGAAATGTATTGTCGAGGAGACTCATTTTGGGGGCTCAATCATGCCTTCGGATATCATTTAGAATCTCAATCCCAAAAAACCTTCAATTAGGCCCTTAAAATGGCCTCGGAAGTTAAAAACTACTAAAAACAGTAAATTACCAAAATTGTCAGAAAACAGTTTTGATCCAGTTGGAAAAGGTGGGTGGCCACCGATATCCACCTATATCAACCATCCCTCCTTAGGAAGCAATTTTATCTAGTGTGATTATTTCCCCCATCAGATGAGGAAATTTTTATTGAATTTGGCCCCGGCTGAGCCACTTTCCTTGGTGTAGGAGCTGCCATGATTTGACGAATTGATAAAGTTGGATCCTTTTCTGTCGAGTGCCATGGATATGTGTGTCCACAATATAATATATGGATTCATATTGCATGCAGTCAGGGTTGAGCTCTATTGGTGTCAATTGCTCTTTTATCTCTGAGGTGTCCAATAATGGTGGGAAATATTGATGAAGGAGAGCCACGTTGAAGACTGGGTGCAGGCCAAGGAAAGGGGGAATGTTGAGCTCAAAATCATTGTCACCCACAACCTTGGTGATGGTGTATGACCCATAACGGAGTGGGTGAAGCTTCCGATGGGGCCCTATAAGGTGTTCTTTCTACAAGTGCAACCAAACTTTGTCGCGCACCTGAAACTTATGTGGCACCCGATGTTGATCATGGTGCTTCTTGTACTTGGCATTAGACTTATGTAGAATAACCTGAACCTGTTGGCAGATGTGTTGGATCCGCTCAATGAAACAGGTGGCTTTGTCATCTTCTGGTGGATCGGGGGATGAGTCGGTCGAGGGGGTATCCAGGGGTAGTGCAACATCCATGGGGCCCAATGGATGGAATCCCAACCCCACCTGAAAGGGGTTGTGACCAGTTGAGTTGTTTGAAAAATAGGACCATGGAGAAATAAAATAAAACAAATGAAGAAATAAAACACAAAAGATACACAATACAATAGAGACACAAATTTACGTCGTTCACCCAGTGTGGGCTACGTCCACCAGAGAAATTTCCAGGTCCTTGCTTTATTATTATCCATCATATGAAGGGATACAACCTACATCAAACCCACTATACATTCCTCTTCTTTCTCTCACAGTCTCCTATCTCAGAATACTATCATCATGATAATACCAAAGCCACAATACATTTCCCTCACAAAAGAGGGTCGCCTTCTAGGGAAAAAATCCCTAACATAACTTCTACCGTTAGATCTTCAACCTTATAATGAACGGTCTAGATTTACAATGAAATTACAATATACATTTACAAGGAAAATTTTCCTTCAGGGGCTCGCTTGCCCCCGGACCTCGCAGATGGGGTAACACCCCTCTACACTCCCCCACGTGGAAGAGTGTACATACTTCTGGGGTGTAATGTCTTCATGGGGTATAAACATGGATGGAAACAAATACCTCTAAATCAGGAAGATAATCAGGCTCCATAACCAACATGAGCTATGTAGGGCTCAATTGTAGCTATGTTGGACATAGGGAAGACTCTCATCCCATGTGCATGGGTGTTTTAAATTTTACTTGCACATGATATGTACGATCATCTAATTGACGACCTCAATTTGGCCATCTGTCTGGGGGTGGAAGGCAGTGGATTTGGTGAGCTTGGTATCCAACAATGACCAAAGGCTTGACCAGAATGTGTTAAGGAACTGACTGTCACAGTCTGAGATAATGGTTTATGGGATCCCAAAATGTACCCATACTCATTCAAAGAAAATCTTGGCAGTGGCTTCTGTTGTGATGTTCTTCTCACAGGCAGCTAGAATCACCATCTTGGAAAAGCGATCAACAACCACAAAAACATAGTCATTTCCCCTCTTGGTATATGGGATGCCCAACATGTAGTCCATTGAGATGGATTCCCATGGCCTGTTGGGAGTAGGCAGAGGGTTGTACATGCCCTGTTTCTTTGTGGTCAGCCTGGAAATAGTGCAGGAAGTGAAAAAAATGATATACTTTCCGACATCCTGTCAAAGTTTCGGCCAGCAGAAATTTTTCTGCAACACTGCCATTGTATTTTTGATGCCAAAGTGTCTTGCAATCCGATTGTAGTGAGATTCCCAAATAATATTTGCGCACTCACTTGATGGAACGCAGAGATGGCCCAAACAACACTACAACCCATCCTAAATATGGAAATTAGCGACCATTGATTTGTTTCCCAACATTTGGTAGGTGGTGGATAATTTAGGGTCTGTCTCGTAGAGGTGGGTCCATCCAGAGGTCTCGTGGCTGCAAGAGTCTAGCACCGTGGTGAGTGTCGCGACTGGAGGTTGGTTGAGGAAATCAGAAAATTGGTTGTTACTTCATGTTTTATACTTGATGTTGAGGTGGAATTGTTGTAAGTATGTGGACCACTTCTGATGGCGGTCATTCTGCAATTTTCCTTGGGTCTGCATGAACTGTAGTGGCTTGTGATCAGTGTGGATGAATTTTCCCAAGAATGTAATGTCTGCACTAGCGGCAGGCTTGCACAATGGAGTAAATTTATTTGTCGTAAGTAGGGTACTTACAAACAATATCTGATAGTGTCTCACTATGATATTCCATAGGGTGGCCGTGTTGAGTGAGAATGGCACCCACAACATAGTTTGAAGCATTTGTTTCGATCTCAAATGGATTCTCTATGTTCGTTAATGAAATTACTGGGGATGAGCACAAATGATTCTTCAAGTCCTCTAAATATTGTTGTTGGGAAAGACCCCACACAATTTTTTCCTTACCGCCACCCCTGTTTACTTGGCTAAGGGCCCATGCGATATGAGAGAATCCCAACACGAACCTGTGATTTATATTGGCGAGGCTCAATAAGATCCAAAGTTTAGTGAGTGTGGTTTGGGTTGGTCAGTCACAAATGACTTGGATCTTGGTTGGATCCACATGCAAACCATGTTGATCAACGATGTAGCCTAAGTAATGGACCCTTTCCATGATGAAGGATAATTTTTCTAAGTTTTCATATAGTTTGTGCTGTTGCAGAGTGTGAATAACCTGTTGAATATGCTGCAAGTGTTTTGCCCAAGTCTTTCTGTAGATGAGGATGTCATCCCAATACACCAATACAAAAGTATTGGTGAAATTTCATATGATATCGTCCATCATTCTAATAAAAGTTGTTGGAGCATTTGTAAAACCAAAAGGCATGACCAACCATTCAAAAAGACCTTCTTTTGACTTGAAGGCAGTCTTCCATACATATGTCTGTTTTATTGGGACCTGGTGGTATGATGTCTTCAGATCAATCTTATTGAAGTATTTGGCCCCCATGAGCTGATCAAGGAGGTCATCGATTCAGGGAATCAGGTATCGGTTTCAGACTGTGATTTTGTTTAGGGATCGGTAATCAATGCAGAGTTTCTAGGTCCCATCTTTCTTATGCACTAGCACGATTGAGCTCCCACAAGGTGATGAGCTGGGATGAATGTGCTCCTTATGGAGCAGTTCTTGGATCTGCCTCTTGATCTCCTCATTTTCTAATCGAGAGAGGCAGTAGACTAGCCCATTGGGTAGCGGTGTGCTTGGGGTCATATCAATGGGATGCTTGACTCGGAAGTGCAAAGGTACCCCAGTAGGAGAAGAGAAGATATCTAAGTATTCTTCCAAGAACTTATCCACTTGCTTCTATTGTGTGGAGAGATCGGCAGCAAAGGCCCTAGATGTGGCTGAGATATTTTTCTCACTCTAAGAGCAAATCACTAAGAAGACAAATTTCTCGGTCTGAGAGATTACCCTCCTGCATTTCTTGGCAGAGATCAAGGAAATAGCACTAGGAGGGACTGCCTCGAGTATCCTGTACAATTTTCTGTTCAAAGTAATAAAAACACTACGAGGCCTAGACTCATATAAAACATGACGTTTCCATAAATAAGGTTGGCCCAAAATAACATTACAAACTTTGAGAGGAGCAACATCACACAATACCTCTTCTTTGAAGGGCTTGATGTCGTACAACAGTCGACAGTGTTGGCTAATGCAAAGATTGCTTCCTTGGTGGAGCCATCCAATGGTGTAGGGTTGTGGGTGCGGCGTTGTCGGCAGGGACAACCGATTACCGACATATGTTGAGATGAGGTTCTTCTGGCTACCACTATCAACAATGAAGTGTAATGGGGTGCCTTTCACCCACATCTATGAATGGAAGAGGTGTTCACCTTCTTCTGGCTCTTTTGGTTCACTAGGATGGAGCTTGGTGGTAGCAACGGTTGCACTAGGTTCCCCATCAATGATCCATCTTCCCCTTTCTGGTTCTAACTTAGATTCTAAACCCACATCTGATTTAGAGGCTCGCTTCGGCCACCAACGATTGCTTTGAATGACAATCAAAAATGTTATTTCAAGGGATCTTATGGAAGTCGCACCACTTCCCAGTATTTTCTTTGTCTTTCTGGTGTCCTTCCTTGCTTGCGTCTTGGACTGGTTGTCTTGATATTTTCCATATTTTCTCTTTCCTTTGTTATGTGGGTTGGGCCACCCTTTCCTGGATTTTGTTGTGAGGGGTTCCCAGGCCCAAATTGTTGCATCTTTTGTTTGATCTTTTGCTTGATTTTGACGGAATATTGGTAGGTCGCGCCCAAGGACGAGATGTCTAGAAATTCCATTTCGGTCTGTATGTATCTATGAAGAGCATCATGATACTTGAGCACTAGATGTCTCTCTGAATATTTGACACCTAGCTTGGTGTGCAAGGTATGGAATATATTTGTGAAATTTGGAACTGCTTGGTCTCTTTGTTTCCGCAGTGTGGTCCATTTGGTATACAAGTCGTCATAACTTCCGACGGGGTAGTATTGTTCCTTAATAGTATCCCTGAAGGATTCCCATGTGGTTGTGACTGTAAATAATGAAGGTTCCTTTGTTTCCTTTTGCTCATAGAAAGTTTCCCACCAATATTTGACATGGGGAATGACTTTGAGGAGTGCAAAAGTAATCTTTTCTCTATTCGAAAAGTTATGGATAGAAAAATACCCTTCTAGTAGATTCAACCACTTGTCTACAAGATCTGCGTCTATATGACCTTCAAATATAGGAATATCGAAGTTTATTTGTACCTTGAAGGGGGTGGCACCTCTGCTCGAGGAATATGCGTCGCCTGTTGGTATCCGCCGAAGGATTCGCACAAAACTATCCATCATCTCGTTCCTTTGTTGCATGAGGGCTACCTCAAGAAACATTTTGAAAGGATCTCCTGTGCCATCATATTTATTTTCTCCTACCATGAGAGGTCACTTGGGCGTGCTAGAGCTTTTGTCCTCAAGAGAAATAATCTCGAGACCCAATTCTTTGTACCCTGACCTCGTTGGGGACATGCATTAAGACGACAAGGAGAAGACTGATCTGATACCACTGATCCATATTTTATGAGTAGAATGAATTGAATATAAATTATTAAAATATTCTTAGCACGGAATAACAAATATATAGTAAAATTGGTTTTCTATTCAATAAGGAAATAAGATGAAGCTGTAAAATGCAGTGGAAAACAAGCTTGTTGGAATGGTGGTGGCTTATCTTTGGTAAGATATGTGATGGTTACGCTCATTTTCAAGAAGATGATTACAATGAGGCTTTGAAGGAATTTTTACAATAAACATGAATGTCAAAAACCATAGACATCAAAAAACCTAACCCTAGGAGATGAAGTGCCCAAAAGTCATGTGGACCCCATTTGGGTAAATTAGTACATCAACTTCTGGGGCTCATAACGTTTGCATATGATCTCTGTTTGGGGAGCACGATAGCTCGTTGGAAAGGTATCGTCGAGGAGATTAATTTTGGTGGATTAATCATGCCTTTGAATATCATTGAGAGGCTTGATCCTGAAAAACCTTCACTCAGGACCTCAAAATGGCCCTGGAAGTTAAAAATTGCTAAAAATAGTAAATTACCAAAATTGCCAGAAAAATGTTTTGAGCTAGTTGGAAAAGGTGGGTGGCCACTGATATCCACCTGGATCACTGTGTGTCACTATATAGTAGTTGTGCACTACTTGGAAACAATTGTGATATATTGGATGACATTGTAGTAGTTGTGTGCTACTAGCTAATTGTCATGGAGATTACTAGATCGTTTCGATGTAGTTGTGTGTGCTATAGTTTGATTGCAGAGACTGTGTTGATGATTCGAGATACCAAAGGCATTGTATATGCCGTGTGCCTACTAGAAGATTGTAGAGTAGTCAATGGACTACCAGATGAAGAAATCATGAAAGATGCCTCCCTATCTAAGAGGGAGTGTTGATGTTTTGTTAGCTGCGGGAGGATGTTTCCCTCCTAGATGACCTTTCTTAGATGCGAAGAAGATTCTAGAAGAAAGAGATCCATTGAACACATATTGAAATAACCTAGAAGAGAAGTCGACCTAGAATAATAAAGTGATAATGAAAAGACACATGTCTAGAGAAGAAGTTGACCCAATCTAGTGACCAAGAAGACTATAAATAGAGGATGTATTGGCTCATTTTTCAATCACTCACACTCTCCCAGCTACACAAAACCAAGGTACAAGTTTGGAGGAGGTAACGCAGTAGCTGCAAATGCACATTTTATTATTGCTCAGTCTTTTGGTATCTATCTCTTGTGTGCTACTCGTTGAGGAGGTGCACTACCTTTGTATGGTGTTGTTGTTGTAGCTAGGGTGGTATTTCTAGTTAAGATAGCACTTGTGCTATGGTCTATCTGATTAGACTTGCTTTGTGAATGAAATCTATCTAAGAAAGTTTGTTGGGTTTTTCCCCCATTTGGGGTTTTTCCAGGATAAATATTTTGTGTTCTTTTCTGTCTCTTCTTTATGTTGCTACTGCCCAGTACATGATATATATGTTAATGGTAACAAAGTAAAAGAATACTAGTAACACTAATTCTTTGTAAATAAGGAAAATATAACAGATCTAAGAAATTTAGGGTGACCCACTCTGGGTGTAAAAGAGTTTCAAGAAACCAAAAATCCTGAACGTTGAACTCATGAAGTAACGCGAGTCGTTGATCTGAGAATCCTTCAGGATCTCTCTCAAATGTTAGATCGAGCAATCAAACTTAATAGTTGATTAGATAGGTGAGTCCTATGGTCATTCGAAATTGACCCACTTTGGGAGAAAAAGGGTGTTAAATGGATGGAATCCTCGAACGTCGGACTTGTGAAGTAATGTGGGCCATATATATAGGGATCCTTCAGGGTCCTTCTTGATCGTTAGATCAAGTGTTAGTGGAAGGATAGATTAATAGGAAGGGATGACCGAAAACAAACGGTCATTATACCTTATGACCCTCCCATCCATTTACCCCCTGGGACTAAAGGCTTATGATCACGTAGATCATGAGAGAATGAAGCCACAAATCCCCATTAGTCTATGGAGAAAAGAGAGGGAAATTTGGGAGAGATGTGGGTCATCTGATCGTTATTCGACACTCCGAAAAAATCCCACTTCCGGAGTCTTAAAATGAAAGGTGTGGATTTTCCCGAAGGTTGAAGGTCAGAGTGACGTCGACAACTAACGTGTCCAACGTACATGGTGGAATTCTGACCGTGTAATCAGGCAGTCACATGTCATCTCATGGCTAAACCATGTGTCATGCTGACTCATTGTATATGGTATAGGGTCAGAGAGTTGGGTACCACATGTCAAGGTGGAATCATCGCCATGTATCTGCTAGGTGGCAGATGGTATCAGGGACACTTGTACAAAACGCCATGTATGCAATAAGGACTTGCTTTTGGATTTCAGGATTTTGGGAATCCCAGAGGATTTGTGAGTAGAGAAAGGTGGTTGAAGTGTCAAAGCACCGAAGTTTCCCTTATTGTAGTATCCAATCCTGATTGGACAGGCCTGTGTGCATCATGATGAGTTGACGTGCCTAGATAAATCCACGTGACTATGAGAGATTGATTGTGAATTAAATGTGGGACCCTTTTCCCTTGTCAAGTATAAACCATGGGTTGAGAGTGGATGAATCTCATCCATTAGATCCAATGGTGGATCAAGTTCCAATGTATATTCTGAAGAGGAAAGAGACTCCAGAACTTTGGGTCTTCGGGGATGTTTTCATACCTATACAATAATGAAGGAGAGATGAAGGCCTGATATCCACAAAGATCAGGAAATATTTCCCTGAAACCAACAACTACATCATCGTCGGGGGAAGATGACCCAGGCCACAATAATGCCATGTAGGATGGAACGAAAGAAGTGATGCCACGTCGATGTCATGTGGTGAAGGGGGTGGATATTGGCTAACGATACCCTGAAAATTCAGAACGCCATAAATCTTGAACCAAAACTCATTTTTGGATGAGTTTATAGTTGTTGGAAATATCTTAGAGAGTAGAAGGCAATGGCGCCCTTATCCAAGGGATTCAGGAAGCTACGGAATTGATGAACAATTTATACCTCATCCATTAAAAGGGTATTTAAGGGGTTGGGTGTGTGAAAATGTGTTTTGGAGCATGAAAGATAAACCATAATTAATGATTCACACTCTATTCCTACTGGTGGAAACTACCATGCAAATACTACAACTAGAAAAAAAAATCAAGTTATATTGTGGTGGCCCACATTAAACAAATAATTTAGAACAAGAATCAATAAGTGTGATAAGTGTCAAAGGATAGGTATATCATTGAAGAATGATGATATGTATTTCTATTTGATCAACCCCAAGCCTCCCATTTGATATTTGGGCCATTGAATTTGTGGGACCTTTCCCCAAGAGAAGAAAAATGACAAGAGACAAGTACATTATTGTAGTAACATAATACCTTACAAAATGGGTAGAGAGAGATCCATTCAAAATTTATATTAAGGAGGTAGTAGAAAATTTTATTTATGAAAAAATAATCACCCTATTTGGCTATCCTCTTACACTAATAAGTTATCAAGGGATCCATTTTGTGAACATCGCCATAGAAGTAGTCATGAAATAATTTTTGATAATTCATAAGAAGAGATATCATTATCACCAACAAGCCAATGAATCATTTCATTCATTTAACAAAACGTTATCCAAAGGACTCATGAAGATGTGTAACACTGACAAGGATGATTGGGATAACAAGGTGGATGCGATTCTTTGGCATACATGACTCCTTATAAGAGGTTGACTAGTCATATACTATTTAAACAAGTTCATGGACAAGAGGAATTTGTCCCACTACACTTTAGAGATGATGTTTTGATAGGGTATATAAAGTATTAAAATTTGAGTCAACTCAAGCTAGGAAGGATCGACTACACCAAGTTAATAAAGTAGAGGAAGAAAGCGTGATAACACTCCACAAAGAATCCTAGAAACAATAACAAAAGATTTGGCATGACATAAATTTGAGAAAAAATAAATCGATATTGGAGACCTTATACTTTTGGTATGGTAGTATAATTAAGGGAAAACCAAGGAAATTGGAAAAAACCTAGCTTGATCCTTATGTAATTGAAGATATAAGGGAAAATGGAGTAGTGCAACTCATAACACTTCAAGGGAAATTGTTGCATAAGGTAGTTATGGTTCCATATTGAAGAGGTACCATCCCTAAATTTTGGTTAAAAAAGAAGGGGGGAGAATCTCAATGGTAAAAAAACCTTGGGGTGCCATTGAGTAGGAATTTGTATGAAAACTAGCTTTCTCATGGGAAAATTCTTGGCACAAAACAAAAGGAAATTAATAATTATAGTGGTGAAAACCCCTATGGTGCTAGTAGGAAAGAGTTTTCTTGAAAACTAAGTTATATAGTATGACAAATATTTAAAAAAAGGTAGAATACAAGTGGTTGGTTAGGGAAAGTCAAGTGAATAACTATTGAGAGATGGGTATTTAAAATTTTAACCTTAACCACCACAACAAAAAACAAGAAGGATGTTCAATGATCATGACATTTGATTTGGATTTGATGCAAAATGATGAAATTTGTAGCAAAAGGTGTCAGGAAATGAAGACACTTCCACACTAATCCTAGTAGAAGAGAAGAAGAATTTAATCAAGAATGAAAATGAGACAAGCAATCACACAGTACACCGAGATTTTACCCTGGAAACCCTTAACCAAGAAAACCAACATTCCTTTGAGTGTTCTTCTCTCTTCTTGTCTTATTCAATTAGAATGAAAGGTTACATGTCTAACCTTGGTCCAAACCTAAGACAGGATCGACATCATACCTTCTTGCATGCACAATAACAACCATGTATCCAACATGGCTTACATATGCATGACCAACAACCTACATCTAAATATTACTCTAAAGATATTGATTCATTCATTATCATTTTTGGCCTTACAACAAGCCTCTTTATAGGATTTACAATAGGAAAAACCCTAAATATTGGCACCCAAAAATCGTTGCAAATCCATGCATATCATTGGCTACAAATCTCACAAAACCCAGAATTCTTTTATAGTCGACTCCAAGTCGGGTTTACTAGTTGACTACAGGTCGACCTTCATTTAGTCTCTATTCGGTCATATCATGCCCACACTTCGACCTCTTGTCATTTGAATTTTCATCAATATATTTGACTTCGACTTTACCCAGTCGAATCCCTCAACCTTTGAATTTATTTCGATCCACCTCGAACTTACACCAACTCTTTCTTTCCCTTTACTACAAATCCTTCAGGTTATTTCATGTATATTTCTTCTTCTAGGTCCCCATGTAGGAACAATTTCTTTGCATCCATATTTTCTATCTCCATATCGAATGATGCAACCAGATACATTAGTACTCTAATGGAAGTTAGTTTTGTAATAGGGAAATCTCATCGAAGTCAACTCCCTCGACTTGGGAATATCCTTTCACTAACAATCGAGCTCTAAAATTCTTGACTTGTCCTGCAACATTCATCTTCTTGTTGAACACCCACCTGCTACCAACTTGATTTGTTCAACTAGGTAGCTTGACTAAATACCATGTCTCATTATTGTACAAGGATTCCATCTCTTTGACTATGGTGTCCTTCCATAGTTTACCCTCTATCGAGTCGACTTCATCACTGATCAACTTAACATGAATGCAGAACAGAAATTGGGAAGACTATACCTTTCGACTATTTTTCTTACTCTTTCTGACCTCCTTATCATTGGAGTCAATTGTTTCTCCTCTTCCTCACATTCGGTTGATTCATTTGAATCATCTTCTTTGTTCCTCAGTTCAAACCACATTGCATCAAGACTATTCTCGGTCTGAACAACTTCTTCAGGCTCATACTTACCTCTGACTTCTCTGAAGACCACATCTCGACTATACAATGTTCTCCTTGATGCATGATCCCAGATCTTATATCCTTTCATTCCTTCTTTATATCCAATGAAAATACATTTGACTTCCTTCTTGTTTAGATTGCTCCTCTTTTCCTTGGGAACATGCACAAATGCATCACAACCAAATACTTTGAGATGTGCCACCGAAGGCTTCTTACCCAACCATACCTCATGTGGAGTGTTTTTTACTAGTGTCGACGAAGGAGAAATATTTACTAGTTACCTTACAGTGTCAACTGCCTCCACCTAGGATTCTTGTGCGATCCCAACACCACTCAACATGCTCCTTGCCTTATCCATCAACGTTATGTTCATTATCTCAACAACTCCATTTTGTTGTGGGGTATATGGTGTGGTATTTTGGCGTGCTATGCCACACTTCTTACATAACTGATCAAAACATAATTCACCACCATTGTCAGTTCTCAACACTTTAATCCTCTTCTTTGTCTGTTTTTCTACAAGAGATTTAAACTCCTTAAATCTCTTGAAAACGTATGATTTCTTCTTCAGGAAATATATCCATGTCTTCTTAGAAAAATCATCTATGAAGGAGACATAATACAGGGATCCACCAAGTGAAGGCATTGTAACCAGGCCAAACAAACCACTATGCACCATTTCTAAAATCCCATTTTCCCTTGTCTCTCCAGATGGGAACCTCACTTGACTTTTCTTTCCATATATGCAATGTTCACAAAATTCAAATTCTAAACCACATTCAGGAAAACCTTTTACCATACATTTTCTTTGCATAGATCGAAGAAATTTTTCTCCTATTGTCCCATCCTCTTGTGCCATAACCTAGTCGAGTCAATCTCACCAAGTCTTATTGAGTCAGTTTGAACTCACTTGGCTCGAGTCGAGTCGAGTTGTGTCGACATTGAGACAGGTCGAGTCATAGTCGATTCAATTTCATAAGAAATGATGTTGTTGCATCCAGTCGAGTCGAAATTCCATAACAACTTATACATGGTACCAATTCGAATTCCTTTCATTAATACCATCACACCTTTGACCATTTTTCATGAATCCTTTTCAAACAAAGTATGAACACTTGCATCACTCATCTTATTGACAGATATCATGTTTCTTGCCAAACCCAAAATGTGAAGCACACTTGGAAGGGTTATTTTCCTCTGATACTGTAGTGTCAATTGGAATCTTCCCCATCCAACAATTCTGGTTGTCAAGTCATCCCCCAAGAAAACATCACCCCCATCATATCTTTCATATTCAGAGAACCATTCTTTATGTGGTGTCATATGATAATATTATCCTGAGTCAATCAACCAAACATATTGATCCGAATGTATACTGGTCAAAGCCAGGTACACATAACCTCCTTTCTGGGAGATTATATTTCTCTCAGTCGACTGCTTCTCATCAAATCTAGCATTGCCTTATGTTTCCTTCGACTTACAGTCCTTTTTATAATTCCCAACTTTACAACATTTCCAACACCCTCTTGTTGACTGATTCAGGGATTTATATCTATCCTTCAACTTGAACTTTCTACCAGAGAATCAACCTTTATCTCTATCTACCTATCGACCTCTCACTACCAAATCATCTTTGGTCGATCCTTCCATGTTATTCCTTCTCATTTATTCCGACAAAAGAGAAACAAACATGACCTCTAGTGCTAGTGTGGTTGTATTACTCCACCACGACTAAGATATCCCAGGATTCTGTAAAAGAACATAATAGGATGATACACTTCTCCTCATCAATGATCTTAATGTCCATATATGATAACTATATTAACACTATATTAAACACATTTAAGTGCTCAGCCATCGAACTACCATCACTCATTCTCAAAAGATACAGTTTCTTTCTGAGAAACAACTTATTTAACAGAGATTTTGAATGGTATAAGCTTCTCAGCTTGTCCCACGGTTTCTTGGCCAAATCTTCATCTGAGACATTCAGCGTGATCAAATATGCAAGACAAAGATAGATCGTACTTATTGCTCTTCTTTCGAGTTTCTCCCATTATTTCATCGACATGCTTCTGCTGGGTACCTAAACAAACCACTATCCATTGTTCTCGATATACAAGAAGATATTCCATTTTAAGATTCCAAAGCTCAAAATTATAGCCATTGAATATTTCTATCTCTATTCTAGAACTACTCGTCATTCTTTATCATGATCTTTAACACAATTTATGACTTACAACTCTTACTGTACCTACAGATTAGTTCTCAAATTCAAGATTGACAAATCAAGATCTGATATACTCGCCAAAGAATAACATGGCTCTAATAACTCACTTGTCAAGGAAAACCTAAGCTCTGATACCAAATGTCAGGAAATGAAAGACACTTCCACACTAATCCTAGAAAAAGAGAAGAAAATTTTAATCAAGAATGCAAATGGCACAAGCAATCACACAGTACATCGAGATTTTACCCTGGAAACCCTTAATCAGGAAAACCAACATTCCTTTGAGCATTATGCTCTCTTGTTTTCTTATTAAATACAAATAAAAGGTTACATGTCTAACCTTGGTCCACACCTAAGACACAATTGACATCATACCTTCTTACATGTGCAAGAACAACCTTGTAGTCAACCTGGTTTACATATGCATGACCAACAACCTACATATAAAGATTACTCTAAATATATTGATTCATTCATTATCATTTTTAGCCTTGCAACATGCCTCTTTATAGGCTTTACAAAAGGAAAACCCCTAAATATTGGAACCCAAAAACGGTTACAGATCCATGCATATAATTGGATACAAATCTCACAAAACTTGGGATTTCGTTATAGTCGACTCCAAGTTGGGTTTACCAGTTGAGTACTAGTTGAACTTCATTCGATCTCTAGTCAGTCGTCTCATGCCTATACTTCGACCTCTTGTTTGTTGACTTGTCATCGATATCTTTGACTTAGACTTTACCCAATCGAATCCCTTGAACTTCGACCTGCTGTCGATACACCTCGACCTTCGACCGCCAGTCAATTCACCTCGACTAGACTTTCACTGCAAATAATATAACAACCCAACAAAAGAGAAATACAAAAAAATAGGATTGACATTACATAGATATGAAATAAATGAGAAAAGGAAAGGAAATCATGATAGAAGCGAAGAATCATCAAAAAAGGCAAGGCTATACCTCAATGGAAGGTTGAAATAGTGAATAAAGATGGAAGATAATTGATAGGAAACTTGAAATGAAACAATGCTCTGATAAATAGAAGAATGGGAAAGTTGGATGGTGATTGATTGATAGGATGGTGAAAGTTTAACTTGGATCGATTGATCAGAAAAAGAGATTCAAATGAAGATTGATCAATTGTAGTGAAAAACAAAGTCAATATAGAGAAGACAGTTATTGCACAACATTAATAAACCATGTCATCGAAGTGACATTCACATGAGAGACCAATGCTTAGAGATTATGCATTTGTCTATAAATAAGGTTTTTAGAAACAAAGAAAGGATAAAGTGAGAACTAGAAGATAAGAATAGAGCTAAGAGATTGAAAATTGAAAGAAATTGAGAAAATCACCTAACAAGAATTCAACCTAGGCTAAAAAATGGAACCAAATAGGCATAGTTCTGTGAGTACTCATGTCTAAGAAAATGGAACCCTGCACTAAAAATAGGTTCAAAAAATATCCAATGAAGGAATTGGGTGCAATAATGGACAAAAACAAGAATGTAAAGATGTAATAAATTAACTAGGACCACCGTTGGTAGAATTACAAGAAATGGCTGGTAGTAGAGGGGTAATGGAGAGATGATATATTAATGTTGGAGAAATCAAATATTAGGTTATACTTAGGTGATCCTCAATTATCATGGTTAAAAGGGTTGAAGGAGGAATAATCTAGATTTATTATTAGTCACTATCACGAAGGAAAGATTTGGTTGGATGAGATAGTTGAAATTACTACACAACTTGTTCGATCAATCAAAGGGATTATTCACACATTAGAAAGTATCCCCAAAGCTATCAAACATGTTGAATGGATATATAAGTTTAAGAAGTCATGAATTCAAACAATCTAAAAGGGTTAGTTATAATTCAAGTCTTGATAACATGGGACAATGACAAAGGGAAAATGATTAGATAATAATTGAGAAAGAGAAGTCAAATTTTGGAATCCAATGTAACACATATTATAATGAATCCCTAGATAAGGCTAAGGAAATAATAATTGAATCCTTGAAAAATAGGATTACTATTGAGAAACATCTATTAACAAAGATGGCAAGGTGTCATTAGTTGAAGGCATAGTAAACATAAGAATTTGGTGGCTAATATAGTTGGTTATTTCCTCTCCATTTGTTCTCCTTGGTTGGTTTAATTGAAGTGTTTTTCTAAGTCCCAAGTTTGAATATATTCATCCAATCTCTCCTATGTCTCCTGCTTACAAGAGTTTGAACAAAAGTATGTTGGTGAGGAGGTAACCTTCTCAAATAATATTTTTTAGTAACCACAAAATTAATAATAAGGCAAGATGTTAATGCCTTTTAGTAAAAATGTCTACACTTAGTATTGTAATAAAAATAACCTAGAATCGTCATTTTTAAGGCTTATCAAATAAGAATTTCCAAGTTTGTTCCACAAGAGGAGAAGCGATTTCATAGGTACATAGAATAGGAGCCTAACCCTTCTTTGTACTTTTCCTTTCCTTCAAGACCTTGTATCTTATCCTAGTATATATTAGGATAAAATTAGATTCAAAACCTACTACCTCATATAAGAGGATAAGA
>SNQJ01S0159284.1:11503-21882 GCA_010110895.2 Picea sitchensis | reverse complement strand
TTGTGGATTTCTTAGAATACATCCAATTCTTAGTTATGTGTTTTGTTCCCATTATCTATTCTATTACTGGGGATTCCATGAATTACATACTAAGTGTTTAAGAGGCTCACTAATGTGTTGAAATAATAATTGTATTAGATACCAAAGTTATAACCATGTCATGAATTTTAATAGGAAAACACATAGAATTATGAATGCAATAAAATAACTATGAATCAAAATGTTTGATACTATTAGTGAAATGGAATATGTGAACATGAAAAAGGAGAGATGACCTGATTTCCATGGGTTTGCTCAATGTCTATTGGTTTTTTTCAAAATTGGAATTCGTCAATTCATTTGTAATTAATCTTACTAATAATTTTCCAATGACATTATAATTTTCATCCATGACCTTTTTTCCAAGGAAATGTGCTTGCAGAAACCCTCTAAATACTTCCCCATGATTCATGGATGGTAATTAGGATACACCATCATCCCTTATTACGGGGCCTCGCCCCAGGGGAATCAAGAGAGTCAAACTTGTGACCAAAAACAAGAAAGATAACTCACATCTGGCTCTAGACCAATTGAGCTAACCCTCGGGGGTAATTTTCATCCATAACCTATGAATAATTGTTTTGGTTTTTAACAGAGACAAGAGTGGAGGCAAAGATAATAAAGGAAATGGAATTATGGAAAATGTCGGAACAAAGATAAAAAAGAAAAAATGGCATTATGGTGAGTGTGGGATTCAAAAACATGAAGTATGTAAACTAATTTTGATGCAAATTCCCATATTAAAAACAATTGGCAATGTACATAACACATGAATTCAAGTGGGATTCAAAAAGACAATGTGTCTAAGATTCTATGGGAAGCTTTCAATAAGTGACACATAAAATAGTGCATAGAAAAATATGGTGTGATCCGGATTTATAAATGAAACGAAATGAAACACAAATGTATAGCAATGAAACACATAGAGATACAGTAAAACTTGACTTCTATTAATAAAGAGAACTTGCTAAAAATATAAAAATGCATACTGAAATAAACTTGCTCGAATGGTGGCATCTTATCTATGAGAAGAGATGTGAAGGCTACGCTCATTCACAAGAAAATGAGTACAATGATGCTCCAAATGCCTTTTTAACATAAAACATAAATAAGAAAACTCTAACACCGGGAGATGAAACGCCAAAAGGTTTGTGGGACCTAATGGGGGTAGTTGATACGTCAACTTCCCAAGGGCATAAATTTTTCATATGATCTCCATTTGGGGTGCTCGATACATTGTTGGAAAGGTATACTCGAGGAGTACATATTCCATTCAAACTAGCATTTATCTCCAACTGCATTCTAGGCATTGTTGAGCCCAAAAAATGTTGTTTAGGGCCTCAAAACGACCCTGGAAGTTTGGGACCCAAAAAAATATTAAAACAAATGCCAAAATGGAAATTTTTCTTTGAGCCAGTGGAATATATGGGTGGCCACCGATATTCACTTAGATCAGTGCTCCCCCCTTAGGATTAAATGGTCTCCATTGCATTGATTTCCCCCATCAGATGGGGAAATTTTGTTGAACTTGACCTCGGGTGAACCACTTGCCTTGGTGCAGGAGTTGCCCTGCTCTGACAACCCGATAAAGTTGGATCCTCTATTGGTGAGTGCCCTTAATCTGAGTGTCTCACATATGATCAATGGTTGCATGTTCCATGCAGTCGGGGTTGATCTCTGTTGGTTTTAACTACTCTGTGATCTCTAATGAGTCCAATAATGGTGGGAAGTATGGTCGAAGAAGGTCCACAGTGGACACTGGGTGCATGCCAAGGAAGGGGGGAATACTTAGCTCAAAAACATTGTCACCCACAACCTTGGTGATTGATTAAGGTCCATAGTGAAGTGGACGAAGCTTTCGATGGGGTCATGTAAGGCACTCTTTCTGCAAATGAAACCAGACCTTGTCTCTCACCTAAACCTTGTGCGGCAGCTAGTGTTGATCATGATGTTGTTTGTAATTAGCATTGGATTTCTGTAAAATATCATGGACCTGTTTTCGGATGTGTTGAATCCATTCAATAAACTTGGTGTCTTTGTCGGCCTCAAATTGAGCATGGGATGATTATGCTTGTGTGGATGCAAGGGGTAACGCGACATCAATGGGACCCAATGGTTGAAATCCCAACCCCACCTGAAATGGAATATGGTCGGTCGAGCTATGAAAGGATATGGTGTAGCTATGTTGAACATAGGGGAGACTCTCATCTCATGTACGTGAATGTTTGGAGTTGTACATGCACAATATATGCACAATCATTCTATTGATGACCTCTATCTAGCCATCAGTTTGTTGGTGGAAGGTAGTGGATTTGGTGAGCTTGGTGTCCAAAAGTGACTATAGGTTGGACCAGAATGTGCTTAGGAACTTGTTTTCCCAATATAATATGATGGTATGTGGTATCCTGAATTGTACCCACACTCGTTCAAAGAAGAGCTTAGCAGTGGCCTCCGCTGTGATATTCTTCTTGCAGGTTGTTAGGATGGCCATCTTAGAAAATCAATCAACCACCAAAAAAGCACAGTCATTTCCCTGCTTGGTTGAAGGAAGGCTTGACATTTAGTCCATCAAGATGGATTCCCATGGATTTTCGGGAGTAGGTAGAGGGGTGTACAGGCCTTGCTTCTTAGTGGTTGGTTTGGCAATGGCACGAGAAGTGCATGACCTGATATACTTGTTGACATCCTGATGCAGTTTCAGCCAATAGAAATGTTTTTTTAGTACTTCCATGGTATTTTCCATGCTGAAATGTCCTGCCATCCGACTATAGTGATCTTCCTGAATCAGATTCACACACTCGCTTGAAGGAACAGAGAGGTGGCCAAGATGGAATAACAGTTTGTCCTGAAGATAAAATTCAGTGGCAGTCGTGCATGTGCCCAGCATTTGGTAAGTGGTAGTGACGATCGCTCTTCTAGAGTTGGGGCCACTTGAATGCCTCATGGCCACAGGCATGGAGCACCATGGTTAAGGTTGCAACTGGAGGTCTACTAAGGCAGTCAGCGACACGATTGGTGCTCCCTATCTTATATTTGATGTTGATATGGAACTGTTGCAAGTATGTGGACCACTTTTGATGGATTTCATTCTATAATTTTCCTTGTGTCTACATAAACTACAAAGGCATGTGATTAGTGTGGATGATTGTCTCTTTCCTAAGAATGTAGTGCTTCCATTTTCGGTGGGATTAAACAATGGAATACATTTATTTTTCATAGGTGGTTTACTTATGGACAACATATGATAGTGTCTCACAATGATATGCCACTGGATGACCATGTTGAGTGAGAAATGTGCCCACGGCATAGTCTTGGGCATCAGTCTCAATCTCAAAAGGTTGATGTAGATCAGGTAAGGAGAGTACTGGAGTTGAGCACAAGCGAATTTTCAGATCATTGAACATTTTTTTTTGTGACTTCCCCCACACAAAATTTTCCTTGCCACCACCCTTGGTCACTTTGTTGAGGGCCCATGCAATATGGGAGAATCCCAACACGAACCTGTGATAGAATTTGGCAAGTCCTAAGAAACTTCGAAGCTCGGTTAGTGTGGTTGGGGTTGGCCACTCACGAATGAATTGGATATTGGTTGGATCCACATGCACACCATGCTCATCAATAATGTAGCCTAGGTATTGGACCATGTTCATGTCAAAGGAGAATTTTTCCAAGTTAGCATATAGCTTGTGTTGTCGAAAAGTGTGAAGGACCTACTAAATATGTTGCAAGTGTTATGCCCAATTCTTGTTGAAGATGAGGATATCATCTAGATATACCAACACAAAATAATTGGTGAAAGGTCGCAATATATCATCCATCATTCTCATGAAAGTTGTTGGAGCATTTGTCAAACCAAAGGGCATAACTAGCCATTCAAAAATACCTTCTTTGGACTTGAAAGTAGTCTTCCATACATCAATTTGTTCTATTAGGACATGGTGGCAATTAAACTTCAGGTCAATCTTACTGAAAAACTTGGCTCCCTTGAGCTAGTCAAGAAGATCATCAATTCAGGGAATTAGGTATTGGTTTCTGACTGTGATTTTTTTTAGCGGCCTATAATCAATGCAGAGTCGCCAAGTCCCATATTTCTTCTGCACGAGTACAATTGGACTCCCGCAGGGTGAGGAGTTGGGTCAAATGTGACCCATTTGAATCATCTCTTGGATTTGTCGCTTGATTTCCTCATTTTCCATCCGAGAGAGGCAATAGACTTTCCCATTGGGTATAGGTGCATCGAGGGTCAAATCGATTGAATGCTTGACCTGACAGTGCAGCGGTACCCCGGTGGGTGAGGAGACAATGTCTTTGTATTCTTCCATGATTTTTTCCATCTGCTTCTACTGTATGGAGAGACCATTGCAGAGGCCATGGATGTGGCTATGATCTTCTGTTCATTTTGAGAGCGAATCATGAAGAAGACAATTTTCCTGGTCTATGAAAATACCTTCCTGCATTGCTTAGAAGAGATCAAAGAAATGGCGGTAGGTGGAGCTCCCTCTGGTATCCTATAAAATTGTCTACCCAAAGTAATAATAACATTGTGAGGTCTAGACTCATACATATCATGTCGTTTCCACAAGTATGGTTGGCATAATATAACATCACAAAATTCAAGGGGGGAAATATCACGCAATACCTCATCCTTGAAGGGATTGATGTTGTAGGGCATACAACACTATTGGTTGACGAGGAGCTATATTCCTTGGGGGAGCCACCTGATGGTGTAGGGTTACGAGTGTGGTGTCATTGGCAGGTTCAACTGCTTGACAACCTCTACTGAGATCAGGTTTTTTAGACTTCAATTATCGACAATGAAATGTAGTGGAGCACCTTTCACCCACATCTACGAGTGAAAAAGGCATTCACATTCCTTCGGTTCTTTTGGTTCACTTGGATGGACCTTGGTGGTAGAAAAAATGGCACTAGGTTCTATATCAATGATCTACTTCCCCTTGTCTATATCTGATTCAAATTAGAAACCTACCTCTGACTCTGAGGCTTTCAGCTCAGCCACCAGTGACTGCTTTAATCGACATTCATCGATGTTATGCCAGGGGATTTTATGGAATTCACACTACTTCTCAGTGTATTTCTTTGTCTTCTCATTACCCTTCTTTGTTTTCGTCTTGGACTGGTTTTCCTGAGGGGTTCCATCCTTGCTCTGTCATTTATTATGTGGGTTGGGGCCCTCCTTTTCCCTGCTTCTTCTATGAGGAATTTGCAGATCCAAACTCTCACTTATTTTGTTTAAATTTTTGCTCGATTTTGATAGCATATCGATAAGTCGTGCCTAGTGATGAGATGTCCAGAAACTCCATTTATATTTGGATGTATCTATGCATATAGTCATGGTACTTGAGCACCAGATGTCGTTAGGAGTCTTTGATACCTATCTTGGTGCACAAGGTATGGAAGATATTTGTGAACTCTAGTATTGTTTGGTCCCTTTCCTGTCGTAGTGTGCTCCATTTCGTATACTGGTCATTGTAGCTTTCAATAGGGTAGTATTGTTCCCTAATATCATCCTTGAAAGAATCCCAAGTGGGTACAACCGAAAATATTGCAGATTCCTCAGTGTCATTTTTCTCACAGTAAGTCGCCCATCAATCCTTGACACGGGGGACAGCGTTAAGGAGTGCAAAGGTAATATTTTATCTATTGGAAAAATTATGGAATGGAAAATACCAGATTCAACCATTTATCTATAGTGTATGTATACATCTGGTCTTCAAATAAGGGGATATAAAAATTGACTTGTACCTTGAAGGGGGCGACGCCTCCAAAGTGGTAGCTTATGAAGATTTGTTTCATGTTGGCAATCGTCGAATGATTTGTGCAATGTTATCCATCATCTTGTTACTTTGTCGCGCGAGGGATTCCTCGAGAAATAGTTTAAAAGGATCTCCTACTCCATCATCTCTATTTTCTTCCGCCATGGGAGGCCATCGTGATCGGCAGGGACGGCCTTGCAAGGGCTCAACTACTTTGAGTCCCAACTCCTTGTACCCTGAACTCGTTGGGGACATGCACAGAGAAACAAATAAAGAGAAAATCGCTATGATACCATTGATACAGATTTATAAATGGAAAAAAATGAAATACATATGTATAGAAAATAAACACACAGAGATACAATAAAACTTGACTTCTATTAATAAAGAGAACTTGCTAAAACTGTAAAAATGCAGACTGAAATAAACTTGCTCGAATGGTGGCAGCTTATCTCTAAGAAGAGATGTGACAGCTACACTCATTCGCAAGAAGATGAGTACAATGAGGCTCCAAAGGCCTTTTTAACATAAAACATAAATGATAAAAACCTAAACGTCCAAAACCCTAACCCCAGGAGATGAAATGCAAAAAGGTTTGTGGGCCTCGATGGGGGTAGTTGATACATCAACTTCCCAAGGGCGTAAGGTTTGCATACGATATTTGTTTGGGGCGCTCGATACACCGTTGGAAATATATAGTCGAGGAGTACATTTTTTTTCATCCTAGCATCTACCCCCAGATACATGCTAGGCATTTTTTAAATGGCCCCAGAAGTTTGGGACCCGAGAAACTGTAAAAAAATATGCCAAAATGGAAATTATTCTTTGAGCCAGTGGAAAAGGTGGGTGGCCACCGATATCCACCTAGATCATGGTGGTAGGATATTTATCTAAGTGTGATCTATGTGATGGATTTAATGTTGTGGAAGAGTACACTGTATTGGGGAATAGATAAGAGTAACTAGAATAGAGATGATTTTAGTCTTTAGATGCCAAAGGTAAGTATTGTGTGATGAACCAAGGCTCATTGACCAACCAATCATTTTCAAGTGAGGACATTAATGGGTTATTGAAAATATCACCCTTCTTTTGACATTTTATGATATTTGTTTCCCTTCATTAATGACAAGTAATTTTAAAAATTTACATTTTTTAAGGGTGGTTTTTTATTTACCCTTCTAGGATGGGTTTAAACCCATTGGAAGGATTAGGAAGGGTTCAATTTTGATAGTTAAGATCAACGATAGGTTTTGGGAGAAACTGATCCCTATATACATGTCTTGAGAATAAGAAGAGTACAAAATGAAACTCCTCTCCATCAATGGATTAGGTCTAATATTAAAATAGAAGAAAATCATCATTTGAATGTATGAAAGAACCCAATTGGAAAATTGGTCCCATATTGAAATCAAGGTCGATCTGACCATCGGGAGGACTTGCTTTCCAAAAATCAAATGGAAAAGTAATATGACCATCAGGAGGACTTGATTGAGGACTTGATTTAGAAAAATCAAAAGGAAGAGCATGATCAATAGATTAGACCCAATCAATGAATGTCAATCAAAAAGGGGCCTCAATTGGATAATCGAGACCAAATTGGAAATAAGACTAAATAAGTGTTCAACATATAAGGAAAGAAACTCGATCCAGAGATCAAGGTCGATTACAAAAGGATCAACTACTCCAAGAAAATTAAGGTTCGATCAAGACCTCGAAGATAGTAGAAACATAAACTTTGAAGAGATTTTAAATGAGTCAATTAAGATCATAAATTGACTCAGACTTTAATTTTTTTTAAATTACATACCATCATAAATGAACTAAGGAAAATGAAAGGATAGGATATTT
Organism: Picea sitchensis; assembly: GCA_010110895.2. Taxonomy (NCBI): domain Eukaryota; kingdom Viridiplantae; phylum Streptophyta; class Pinopsida; order Pinales; family Pinaceae; genus Picea; species Picea sitchensis. The sequence goes on along the minus strand of SNQJ01S0159284.1, from coordinate 14,221 downwards.
TACATTAACTTTACACTTTCTTTTAAAATTGTTATTTAAAATCTTATTTAAAAATGGATCTATATTTTTTCAAGTTACACCATTATGGATAATTATTCTAACATACTATCATAAATGAACCAACAAAAAAGGAGGGATGGAAGATAAATCTCTCCCTTTCTTGGTCGGTTTTTTCTTCCACTACCACTTAGAAAACTAACATAATTTGTAATTTTAATTTTTTTCATAAATGTAAATCTAAATTGAATAGGAAAGTATGTGAAATGGAAGTTGTAAAAAGTAGGTAAATAGAAACTCATCACTCGGGCGACGATAAGATGGGCTCAAGTGAAGAAGTAGTAGAGAGATTGGAATCTCGGAGTCTTACAAACCGAAAGCAGTTGGTTATCTGTGAATTTGAATTCTCTCTAGAAACCCTGAGAGAATCAGTTGATAATAGCCACTCCACCATAGAAATTACATCCACAAAAATGAGTGGCAATGGCCATTTTTCCTTTCCTTCTGGAATGTCCTCGAATTTATCTACAATGTAATTACATCCACAAAAATGAATGACAATGGCCATTTTTCCTTTCCTTCTAGAATTTCCTCGAATGTATCTACAATGTAATGGCAGTGGTCGTGCAAGTTGTAACTGTTGGAGATAATGCTTCCATAAATGTAACTAGATTTGGTTTGTGTTTGTTAGACTTTGTTGAAAATTGTTGAGATATCCTCTCAACCTCTATCTCCAAGTTTGGAATAAATTGGATCTCACAATACTTATGAAGAATTTCTTTTGTGTGCAATATCGTTTGCTAAGTTGGTATAAGAGTTGGTTCATCCCTAACTCTCTCAAGAGAGGGGTTGGGATTATGCCAATTCCTCAATGTTAATCATCTGTACATAAGTTAGTATAGGTTAAATATTTATGTGTGTTGTTGTCTGTGTTTGTTTTTTGTTTATGTCGTAGAGAGGAACCTTTGTTGGAGTTGGAGTCATCAATGGCATAAGAGGGTCGTTGAGTTAAAAGTCATCCATCCATCTGTCTATTGGAGAGTTTGTCATTGTGTAGAGTGTTGAGGAAAAGGTACAAAGAACCTTACTCAAACATTTTCAGATCTTGTTAGGCTAAGACAAGATAGTTGGGAATTTTACCCGAAGTTTATAGCCTTAAATTCTAAACAATAACTTAATCCACACGTAATATGTACGAGGGACAAAGGCTGATTTTATATTTTATATGTAACTCTGCAAAAGAAAGAAAGAAGAAATATGCATAAGTGTATACATGGATAGGAGATAAGGATAAAATCAAAATCTGAAAAATATCATTAAGATACACATGTGAGACAGAAATCGGAAATCTATTTTTTTTTATTAACTTCATTATGAGATACAAAGACAAATTTTCTCTACAAACCCCTGCAAGGGTGGGGACCAAAATCAGATTTAGAAGTCTCCGATGGGCACCATACAAAAATACTCTGACAACAAAATAAAATTGAAGCTAAATATATGGATCAACTTGCCATAAAAATGTTGTCACTTGACTCTTTAGAAACAAGATGTTGAAAGATATGATTTAGTTTTGAATCATAATGCCTTCAATGAGACCCGTATATCAAAAGTTCTCCTTTTGTTCTCTCCCCCGTTGTCTCTTCTTTTGATTGAGCTTTTATTATTTCCCAATAAGTTATGGTAGTTCAACTATCTTTCTTTTGTTAAGCTTAATTAGCTCAATAAATTAGTTGAGACAAAATAATAATACATACATAAATAAGGGTCTATTTAAATAATAACTAAATAGGTCGGACCCCTTGTCACTCCAATTTTCATTTCTTTAATGATCATCAAAATATGAAATATAATACCCTAAAAATCAACTCAAATATTCGCCTTGTAACTCCCATCCTCATATAAATAGTCAAATATTTTAGTATCAAAATAAAACATGACTATAGCCAAAAATAGAATCATATCCATGTTGTCCAAAAAAATAAATCTAAATGTGTTTTTGTTGTCCAAACATTCTATCATACCAATAAAAATTGTCCTCAAAAGAAAATAACATTAAAAGAATTAAAAATCATATTTGTTGTGAGAGGCATTTGGCCTCTTTTCATTGTTGCCTTCTCTTGATCCCTTTTCTTATTTGTCTTGTGCAACAACCTTCAATTGATTGGAACCTTGTGGATGGATTTCATTGATGACACGGGAGAAACTATATTTGAGGTGGATATGAGAGGACAATGATTTAGAGGAGTCCTTGGAATACTGGGTGGGATTAGCCACTTATTTTCCTTTATCTAATTCTGGCTCGGGGATGGCATTTTTTAATCCCTTGCTTGCATGAGAGGACTGTATTAGCGAGGCAACACGATCAACTTGGGAATTTGGGTTGAATGGCGGTGGAGGAGGGGGCAATGGAAACGATATTGTAGGCCAACCATTATGATATGCAACAGGATGATGGACAATCTTTTGTCAACCATCATTTGTAGGTGGTTCTGGCTACATAGAAACATGAGGGGGAACATGGATACTAGAGAAATTTTGGTGTGGCTGGAAAGGAGGCCTCTCAGGTCTAGGTTGTAGAATTACTTGGCCAACTAGATTAAAAAACCCATCTTGGAAAAGTTGATTTAGTTCTTGTGGATCAACGTCAAAATGTATTGAAAATTGTGTCCTTCTATGGCCTCTTTGCCAATTATTTCCTCTACCTTTGTTTGCGCCTCT
>SNQJ01S0159284.1:0-10947 GCA_010110895.2 Picea sitchensis | reverse complement strand
GGGTCTATTTAAATAATAACTAAATAGGTGGGACCCCTTGTCACTCCAATTTTCATTTCTTTAATGATCATCAAAATATGAAATATAATACCCTAAAAATCAACTCAAATATTCGCCTTGTAACTCCCATCCTCATATAAATATTCAAATATTTTAGTATCAAAATAAAACATGACTATAGCCAAAAATAGAATCATATCCATGTTGTCCAAAAAAAAAATTCTAAATGTGTTTTTGTTGTCCAAACATTCTGTCATACCAATAAAAATTGTCCTCAAAAGAAAATAACATTAAAAGCATTAAAAATCATATTTGTTGTGAGAGGTGTTTTGCCTCTTTTCACTGTTTCCTTCTCTTGATCCCTTTTCTTATTTGTCTTGTGCAACAACCTTCAATTGATTGGAATCTTGTGGATGGATTTCATTGATGACATGGGAGCAACTATATTTGAGGTGGATATGAGAGGACAATGATTCAGAGGAGTCCTTGGAATACTAGGAGGGATTAGCCATTTATTTTCCTTTATCTAATTCTGGCTCGGGAATGGCATTTTTTAATACCTTGCTTGCATGAGAGGACTATATTGGCGAGGCAACATGATCAACTTGGGAATTTGGGTTGAATGGCGGTGGGGGAGGGGGCAATGGAAACGATATTGTAGGACAACCATTATGATATGCAGCAGGATGATGGACGATATTTTTTCAACCATCATTTGCAGGTGGTTCTGGCTGCATAGAAACATGAGGAGGAACATGGATACTAGAGAAATTTTGGTGTGGCTGGAAAGGAGGCCTCTCGGGTCTAGGTTGCAGAATTACTTGGCCAACTAGATTAAAAAACCCATCTTGGAAAAGTTGATTTAGTTCTTGTGGATCAACGTCAAAATGTATTGAAAATTGTGTCCTTCTATGGCCTCTTTGCCAATTATTTCCTCTACCTTTGTTTGCGCCTCTACCATTGTTTCCCCTGCTAAAGAAAATCAACCTGAAGAAATATTCCAATCAAAATATGAAAACTTTTAACAATCCATTCACTAATAATATACCTAAATAAAATCAATATGTTGGCTCTATCATTCACAAAAGAAGCATATGCAATCCATTCATTGACACAACCCATCAAATATCGAATTTAATAATCAACTGCAATTGAACAGGGAATGACAGGGTCATTGGGAATATGAGGGGATTTATAATGAATAAAAAATGGTAGCATGGATAGGAACCAACAAATGAATATTGTTCAAGCAAAACGTAGAGCCTTTTTCTTACAAAAACAATATCTCCACATCACAATTTCCAACCAAAATCATCATCCAATCATTTTTAATCATTTTCCTTTAAAAATGAAAATCAAGATAACAGATTAGGGGATGGATTAAATGTTATTGGGAAGGTGGTGGGTGTATAATGAACGAAAAATGAGACAATGAACGGGAATAATAGTGATTATTGTTTTGTTACAAGAAATAACATTTATTGACTTTAAAATCAACATTGCCAATATCTACAAAATTATTTGAATATCTATTGTTTGTCATGCACATTTATTTCCAAAACTTCCACCAAATTATGTTTGTTCCATAACACTCTTTTAAACTTCAACACACAGAATCCATAACATGGCAAAAATATTTTTAAACTGCGCAATATAAAACTCAAGCAAAATTTACAGGATTATCAAACCTGTGAATCTCATTTCTCCTTTTAAAAACTAGCATAACATTTTGTATGAGATTGTTTATAAAAAAAATCGACTCGATCATAATCATAACATAATGCCTCAAAACATCATGAGAGGAAGAGAAACATAAAGCCATTGTCCTTTTGTTATATAAAATTTACATCACAACCTCAAATAACAGCTGCAAACAAATCGGGTTTGAAACCCCATGTGAACCTGGTGGGCATTGTTTCCATAGAATTCCTACTAAACTCAAAAGCAGTCAAATCACATCATATATAAATAACAAATGAGCCACGATTTTGTGGGTGATATCAATCTTTTCCACTGTTGGGTCAAACAGTTAAACAAAATTTTGAATTTGGGTTTTCCTTTATTCACTTGCTTGTATATTGGAAGGGGAAACGAGGCTTGGAGAAGGCATATGGGCGTAAGGTTTGAAACGTGGGTTGCAGGAAAAGAAAAAACGACTCCTTCCCATCAAAATGATAGCAAGATAAAACACACATGCCACCCATAACACCACAAGTCATGGTAATAATAAGACTGCACATCCTCCAGGTTCAGGGTGCTACACAATAGTCACAAGACCTTAATGTTATTTTTCTTTTACAGAGGAAACCCTCAAAATTAATCATATGAAATGAGTGAACCCGAACACCTTCACCCACAGCTATTTGCCAACAGCCATATTATAGTAATACCACATTTTATCCAGGAACATACAACCATATACTTCAAACAGAATAAAATGTTGAACAATATTTCTAGTTTGAAACATTTAAATGCCAACAGTAAGAAACCCAAATCGAAATGTGAATTACATAGCCAAAATGCCCACAACAAATCCTTTGTAAACTTCAGAAAACAACACACTCTGCATGCAAACTCTAAGATCCAACAAAATAATTTTATCTGAAGCAGAGGTAACCATCCATGAATGGAGAGATAAGAGCCAACATACATGTAAGAAGAATGCCAAAAAGACAAAAAGAACAACTATTTTTCCGCCAAAGGTTAAGCACAATTGAGGCGTTGCTAACCAGAGTAGCAAAAATGAATATGAGGAGAAAGTGAAGGTGGTGGCTTCGAGGTAGGGTAAGAATGACGTGCAGTAAATGCACGTTGCTTCCCCTCTTTTCACAATAAATTCCATCAACCAAAGCCAAATATGGAGCACACCCAACTCCCAAAATCCTTGTTTCAAACATAGAACAGAAACCATCATATATCCAATATCCATAAAACATAACATACCATTTCCAAACTCAAAGTCGAATCAGCCTCTCATAAGGATTTCATAGCAATAATATGTCCATTTAACACTTAGCACTGAAATAACATATCCCACATTCCTTGCTAGTGGAGTATTACATTCAACATAATAATCATTCACCCATGTATGCAAATATACCATGAGTTGCATGTGACTTACATTTGAAGCAATATATCAAAATCTAAGTGTAGCAAGAGTAAACTAATATGTTTAATAAGCATTTCCTCCATTTTGAAATCAAATTGCTTGCACCCTTAACATCCATTAATTGCACATGGAAACAAGTTAGGATTTCCATTCTTATTCTCAATCTCTGAATCGTTCTCGTAAGGTAATCATGAACGCAATAAGAGGAGCGCTTTCTATCATTATTTTTATCAAGGGGTCCCACCTATCTAGTATTATTTAAATATATATAAGTAATAATGCATTGCAACCCATTTGCATGCAGGAATTTTATGTTGTGATTTTGGGCGTCAACATAGAGTATAAGTTGCTAAGTCGTGATCTAGACAGAAAAGAAGAGATGCAACATAGATCTGAAGGTGATCATCTTCTTTAAGGTTGTTATCTATTGTGAGATGCCTAATGGAGCACTTCATTAGATCATAGAGAAGTTGCAGATATGAAGTAAATCACTAGGTAAGGAGAGATCATTGTATTGGAGGTAATATATATCACTGTAAGTCATCATTGGCTTGAATTCACAGGCCTACATACAGCATCCCAAGTTGTCGAAGAGATCTAGAGCTACATGTACATGACATTAAGAGAGGAGATGTTGGATTTGATTCTTGTATCCATGTGACCGAAATAGATCCATCATCGAGCGTGTTGATTAGAGTGACACTAGAAAATACAAACATTTGTGGTGTTAAAAGTGTTCTCGAACAGTTCTTTGAGATCATTGAGAGACCAATTGCACAAAATTGAATTGTCATCACTAACAATTCCTGAAGAGAAAAATCATGAGGTTTCATAGTCCGCCATGGAAAATAATATGTGAAGGGGACCCGAATTCAAGCTCAGAAACTCATGGGACTTGCACACATGGAGATAGTAATGTCGATTTAGCATAAATTTCATAAATTTGTTGCGATGTTGAAGATGATAGAAATTGTGGCTTGACGTTGTGTTAGAAGATGTTCTTGGACATGCAAGATTCCTTACATGCAACATAGTTTTGTTCATTTTCTACTGAGTATGTTTTATTAGTATTATGCTTTCATTTGTAAAATTATATTATGAAGAACCAATCATAGAATAGAGTAACACAATTTAAGCTAGTGGTTCTTAATGTTCTTTGGTGCTACAAGAACACATCATTGGTTTGATTATGGCTACAGTCTGTTATAAGCTAGTGGTTCTTGTTGTACTTCGGTGCTCCAAAAACAACAGTTACAAGTTATCTTTGTATGTTTGTGTATGTGAAAAAGATCAAGTTGTATGATTGATTGTTGGATACATTCAGTATCTAGACTGTTTTCCTAAATAACTAATGAATACAGTGGCAGACTATGTACTTCGACGGATGGAAGTATGTCAATAGAATGATTCATTATCTACACTATTTTTGGGGGTATGTCAAGAATCATTGGTCCTACAAATACATCATTGATGGTCAGAAGCAATTGTATCTTAAATGGATCAAGTGGTATCTCGAAATTGATGGTTGAGAAAGAGTGTAGTTTATATGAGATTTCAGAGTGGGTAGAAATGTTGAACAGAGATCAAAGTTCAAAAATATAATTTATGTGATTTCAATATTGTTATTTGTGATGTAGGCATTAACTTGAGGGTGTTGGAGATAATGCTTCCATAAATGTAAGTAGATTTGGTTTTTGTTTGTTAGAGTTTGTTGGAGATTGTTGAGATATTCTCTCAACCTCTCTCTCCAAGTTTGGAATAAGTTGGATCTGACAACACTTATATAAAATTGTTTTGTGTGTGCAATATGGTTTGCTAAGTGTAACTTGGCATCTACGAAGGTTGATTATCTTTGGTTCTTATTCAGAAGATATAACAATGCCCTTTGATCATCAGGATCCCAACCTGTGGTCTTGTCTTTATAACTGAATTCAGGGCCTCCTTAATCTGCGCAATATTTTTGAGTGTTGCCTCCACCTTTCAAGACCACTCGCAATTGCGGATGAGGCAAATCCCTACATGCAGTGCCATCCAATCTGGCTCTTCTGCATACACCTACAACTACAAGATGAAGGATTCCATAATAAGGATTATATGTTGGAAATAGCTCATTGCATTGATTTATCTTCAAAGGAATAGATAATAATATATTTAAACCATTTTAATTTTGCATTTAAATGTAGAGAGTGATAAAGAAGAGTTGAGCTCTGTTCATTTTGTTGCGCCTGTTGCTTTCATGTCAGACGGAAACTTTGCAGAAAGTGTCACGGAAATTTTCAGGTACAAGTGGTTCGTCTCCAATCGCTGCTGCAGCCAATCAGGTGTTTATACTCTAAAGTAGAAATAGATTTGTCTTTTTATAAGGTGTTTTATATTCTGAAAATTTACATTTTACAGAAAGGTGTTTCGGGGTAGCCACCACAAAGCTAGAGCCCATGGACATAAAAATCTAATTAGTCAAAATCAGCGAGGCAAAATTATTTCAGAGTAGTTGAGTGTCACATTGTATGAATAAAAAAGAAAGCAATTAACATGAGAAAGGTCAAATGGCCATAATGTTATCACGCTGGAGTGGGAACCAGACCTGCGTGTAGGCCCCGTATCCTTCTAGTGCAAGCTTGAGATCTGTCACTATAGGGTCCCATTCACTGTTCGCTTTGTTTGGATTTTTCAAGATGTTTTGGTTGTGAAATGGCAAGCACCTTGGTACAAATTTGAAATTTCCATGTGAGAGACAAGGATTTTAGAATAAATTTATTTATTAATAATTTTTTATATTCTTGGCACCATTGCTTTCCATAACTCTTTTGGGGAGGATTCAAAGGCCAAAGAAACTCTAATGAAGTTGAACATTTTCCCAAGATGTAGTCATGTACATCCTTAGACTCACAACAAGCATGTGGTTTCTTATTGCCTCTAACAATAACATTGAGTATTAGCCAACTGCAATTTCAATTCAAATGTTACACAGAAAATTTGTGAACAATCCATGGTATTGTCTAGCAATTGCTTCTTTTTGAGGATAGTAAGGAAAGATTCATATGCAAAGTGTCCATTTACACGATGATCTTCATATGGGCTACAGGGTTGTTCTTGCGCAGGCGAGAGGGTATGATGTCAATTTTGTCTTAGGTGTGGACCAAGGTTAGACATGTAACCTTTTATTCTGATTGAATAAGACAACAAGAGAGCAGAACGCTCAAAGGAATGTTGGTTTTCCTGGTTAAGGGTTTCCAGGGTAAAATATTGGTGTATGTGTGATTGTTTGTGTCATTTTCTTTCTTAATTAAATTATTATTCTCTTCTGCTAGGATTAGTGTGGAAGTGTCCTATGTTTCCTAACATGTGGTATCAAAGCTTAGGTCTACCCTGACAAGTGATATATCATAGCAGTGTAATGCTTTGGTGAGTATATTAGATCTTGATTTGTCAATCTTGAATCTGAGAACTAAACCCTAGGTACAGTAAGAGTAGTAAGCCATAAATTGTTTTAAAGATTGCGGTAAAAAATGGCGAGCAATTCCATAATAGAGATAGAAAGATTCAATGGCTAGAATTTTGAGCTTTGGAAGCTTAAAATTGAAGATCTTCTTATAGATCGAGAACAATGGACAGCGGTCGATCTAGGTACCCAACCGACAAGCATGTCGACGAAAGAATGGGAGAAACTCAAAAGAAAAGCAAGAAGTACGATACGGCTTTGTCTTGCAGATTTGGTGTTGTTGAATGTCTCGGGTGAAGATTCAGCCAAGAAACTGTGGGACAAGTTGGGAAGCTTATACAAGTCGAAATCTCTAGTAAATAATTTGTTTCTCAGAAAGAAACTGTATCTTCTGAGGATGAGTGATGTCAGTTCGATGACTGAGCATTTAAATGTGTTTAATATCGTGTTAAGCCAATTATCGTCTATGGATATAAAGATCATTGATGAGGAGAAGTGTATCATCCTATTATGTTTGTTTCCATACTCCTTGGATAGCTTAGTCGTGGCTATTGGGAGTAATACAACCACACTAGCACTAGAGGACGTGGTTGCTTCTCTGTTGTCGAAAGAAATGAGAAGAAAGAACATGGAAGGATCAACTAAATATGCTCTGGTAGTGAGAGGTCAATCGGTAGACAGAGATAAAGGCATATTATTCGGTAGAAAGTTTAATTCAAAGGGTAGATCTAAATCCTTGGTTCAGTCGACGCGAAGATGTTGGAAATGCGATAAAGTTGGGCATTATAAAAAGGATTGTAAATCAAAGGAAACAGAAGTCAATGTTGGATCTGATGAGAAGTAGTCAACTAAGAGATAGAAGACCTCAGAGAAGGGAGATGATGTGTATCTGGCATCGACCAGTGAACATTCGAGTTAAGATGTTTGGTTGATCGACTCGGGACATCCTATCATATGACACCATATAAAGAATGGTTTTGTGAATATGAACAATATGATGGGGGTGATGTGTTCTTGGGGGACGACCCGACAACCAGAATTGTTGGATGGGGAAGAGCCCAACTGACACTGCGGGATGGGAGGAAAAGAAGCCTTCCATGTGTGCTACACATTCTGGGTTTGGCAAGAAACCTAATACATGTCAGCAAGATGAGTGATGTTGGAGTGCATACTTTGTTTCAGAAGGATTTGTGCAAGATGGTCAGAGGTGCGATGGTCTTAATGAGAGGATTTTGGATTGGTACCATGTACAAGTTGTTAGGGAATGTCAACTCGACTGGTTGCCATAGCATCATAGCTCATAAAATCAACTCGACTATGACTCAACTCAACTCGATGTCGACACAACTCAACTCAACTCGAGCCAAGTTGGTTCAAACCGACTTGAGAAGACATAATGAACTCGACCCAACCAGGTTATGGCACAAGAGGATGGGACACATTGGAGAAAAAGGGCTTCGAGCTATGCAAAGAAAAGGTATGGTCGAAGGTTTTCCTAAATGTGGTTTAGAAGTTGACTTTTGTGAGCATTGCATGTATGGAGAAAAAAATTGGGTGAGGTTCCCATCTAGAGCGACAAGGGAAAATGGGATTCTAGAACTGGTGCATAGTGATGTGTTTGGCCTGGTTACAATGCCTTCACTTGGTGGATCCTTGTATTATGTCTTCTTCATAGATGATTTTTCCAGGAAGACATGGGTATATTTCCTAAGGAAGAAATCCGAGGTTTTAGAGAGATTTAATGAATTTAAAGGTCTTGTGGAAAACCAGACAGAGAAAAGGATTAAAGTGTTGAGGATGGACAATGATGGTGAATTATGTGGAAAGGAATTTTATCAATTCTATAAGAAGTGTGGCATAGCACGCCAAAATACCACACCATATACCCCCCAAAAAAATGGATTTGTTGAGAGAATGAACATAACGTTGATGGATAAGGAAAGTAGCATGCTTAGTGGTGTTGGGATCACACAAGAATTATGGGAAAGGCAGTCGACACTGCAAGATATCTGGTGAATATGTCTCCTTTGTCGGCAATAGTCGACACGACTCCAAATGAGGTATGTTCTGGTAGGAATTCATTGGCGGCACATCTCAAAGTATTTGGTTGTGATGCATTTGTGCATTCTCCCAAGGAAACTAGGAGCAAGTTGGACAAGAAGGAAGTCAAATGTATTTTCATTGGATATAAAGAAGGAATGAAAGGATATAAGATATGGGATCCTACATCAAGGAAAACAGTGTATAGTCGAGATATGGTCTTCAGAGAAGTCAGATGGAAATCTGATCCTGAGGAAGTTGTTTAGACTGAGAATAATCATAATATGGTGTGGTTTGAACTAAGGAATGAAGAAGATGATTCAGATGAGTTGATTGAATCTGAGGAAGAGGTGGATCAACCAACTCTGGTGGTAAGGAGGTCAGAAAGAGTAAAGAAAAAAATTGAGAGGTATAGTCTGCCCAACTTCCATTCCACATTCGTGCTAATTTCCATCGACGATGAGCCTATGTCGGTCGATGAAGCAGTCGACTCGACAGAGGGTAAACTCTGGAAGGACGCCATGGTTGAAGAGATGGAATCCTTGTACAAGAGTGAGACATGGGATTTAGTCAAGTTACCTAGTAGAAGAAATCCCATTGGTAGCAAGTGGGTGTTCAATAAGAAGATGAATGTCGCGGGTCAATTCGAGAAGTTCAAAGCTCGATTGGTAGTGAAAGGTTATTCCCAAGTTGAGGGAGTCGACTTTGGTGAGATTTTTTCCCCTGTTGTAAAACTAAATTCCATTAGAGTACTAATGTCTCTGGCTACAACATTCAATCTGGAGACAGAACATATGGATGTGAAGATAGCGTTCCTACATGGGGACCTGGAAGAAGAAATCTACATGAAACAGCCTGAAGGATTTGTAGTAAAGGGAAAGCAAGAGTTGGTGTACAAACTCAAAAGATCATTTTATGGTCTAAAGCAATCGCCAAGGATGTGGTACCATAATATTGACACATACATCCTTAGTTTGGGATTTGTGATAAACAAAGGTGATCATTGCATATATTCCAAGGAAGAAGGTGGGTGTTTCATATATGTAGCTTTGTATGTCGATGACATGTTGTTGATTGGAAACAACATGGATGCAATAAAGGAGGTAAAGAAGCAGTTATCCTCCAAGTTAGACATGAAGGATCTCGGTGGAGCTAACTTCATTCTGGGAATGGAAATTAAGAGAGATCGAGCTACTAGAAATATCTAGTTAAAACATATGAAGTATATTGAAATAGTTCTGAAACGATTCAACATGCAAGATTTCAAACCAGTGAAGGTGCCAATTCTAGTGGGAGAAAAGATTACTGGTGAATAGTGTTCAAAGACACAGGAAGAGATAGAGGACATGGCATGTGTTCCTTATGCAAGTGTTGTTGGTGGTATGATGTATTCGATGGTCTTCACTCGACTATACATTTCCCATGTAATGGGAATATTGAACAGGTACATGTCGACACTTGGAAAGGAGCACTGGACAATTGTCAAGAGAGTATTTAGGTATTTGTGTGGCATGAAGGACTATGTTATATGCTACCAAGGAAGACTCGGAGGTGACAGTGGTAAATTAGATGTACATGGATTTGTCGACGCTGACTAGGCTAGAGATCTGGATCGACGGAGGTTGACCAACAAATATTTCTTCAATATGTTCGGTGGAGCAATAAGTTGGATGAGTAAGCGACAGGTGTTTGTAGCCTTGTCAACAATAGAAGTTGAATACATAGCAGCCACTCATGGAAGTAAAGAAGAGGTACGGATTCAAATGTTGTGTTCAGGAATCGAGTTTGAGCATAGAGCTATGAAGGTAAGTTGTTGGATTTGATTCATGTATCCTTGTGACTGAAATAGATCCAGCATCAGGCATGTCGATTAGAGTGTCACTAGAAAATACAAACAATCATGGTGTTAAAAGTGTTATCGAATAGTTCATTGAGATCATTCAAAGACCAACTGCATAGAATTGAATCGTCATCACCAGTTATTCTTAAAGAGAAGAATCATGAGGTTTCACAGTCTTCCATGGAAAATAATGTGTGAAGGGGACCGGAATTCAAGATCGGAAACTCTTGGGATTTGCACACATGGATATGGTAATGTCGATTTAGCATAAATTTCAAAAATTCGTTGCGATGTTGAAGATGATATAAATTGTGGCTTGACACTGTGATAGAATATGTTTTCATGACTGGTCGGAATAGCCACAGTTTGGTCAATAGAATGTCGACGTTTCGGATCCAAATCAAGATCCATCTTCAGGACAATGAGCCTGGGTTTAGATAATGAGAAGATTTGGTTTTAAATACTGGAATTGACGTGAAACCTAAGTGTCGGCTAGGTTGTTTTGGTAAAAATTCT
>SNQJ01S0159283.1:15157-35535 GCA_010110895.2 Picea sitchensis | reverse complement strand
CACTTTCCACGTTTGAAACGTCGGTCTTGCCACGTCTGAAACGTCTCACTTGCCACGTTTGCAACGTCTCACTTGCCATGTTTGAAACGTCGGTCTTGCCACGTTTGAAACGTCAGTCTTGCCACATTTGCAACGTCTCACTTGACACGTTTGAAACGTCGGTCTTGCCACATTTGAAACGTCGCAATACAGATGAAAACTAGGTCGTTGGAAAACCGACGTCATGTGAAACGACGTTTGAGGGGGTCCAAGGTTTGTCGGTCTTCCGACAATAGAAAGTGGCAATTGCGTCGAACGCGCTGTCGGAATTTGACCCAAATGCAGTAGTGAGTAGATTTTGAAATGGAGATGATAACTAACACCATACAATTATTGATGATAATGATGATTAACATCTAGTGAGACTACAAACACATTAAAAGATGGGGATTGAAGATGATTATTATTTCAAATACTAAGATTTTGAATCGTGAAACATCAACAATATGCTAACTAGGAGCTAGCTTATGAGAGTTTTAAATAAATGAGAAAAATTAACACGATTACGTACACTGTCAAAAAGGTTGGAATTCAAAGAATTCGACATAGGATCACAAGGGATGGAGGAAGACATGATGCTCCATGGTGACACATAGTTTATAGATTTGTCATACATTGTCACATACAAGCAATATTGGCCTCATGATCTCTAGCCACGTTCATACTTTATTGTGGCTGCCATATAGTTTTAGGATTAAGTTGAACTTTCTCTCGGTTGAGTAGAGCGAAGCAAATGCAAATAACATTTAAAAAATTTCAAATTTTTAAAAGAAAATTAAAACATTTTAAACTTGATAATATATATTTTAATTTATATAATATTTATTATATTACATGATATTGTCTTATCAAAATTACACCTTATAAAGTGTACAAGTCAAATACATAAGAGTGTGGTAGTTAGTATTGTCTTTACAAAATCACAACATGAAATACACCATGTACATATGAGTGTGGTAGTTGCTTAGACCCAACTAGAATGACCAAATTCTTAGTTAATAGTTATTATTAATTCCCATGGAATAAACTAATTGACTTGCTCGAGCATTATTCATGTGCACACAATATACTAATTGACGTGTTGGCCTCTCTCTAGATTTGTCGATTTTCACTTTGTCAAAACTAATGCCAAGATAACAACTCTCAATAGAAGGATGCATGCCACAATGAATAAAAACAATTATTAAAAAACATTGAAATACTTGAAGGCACTGATAAAACTTCAAATGTATCAACTAATCGGAAATGAGAAAAACCAAATATTTTTATTATATCAAAAAATGTATATTTATTATTTTAAGTTTTTCATCCACAAATTTAAATAAAAAAACAAACCAATGTCATATAAAATACAAACTCATTACTATAATATCCTTAAAAAGTACTACTAATAATATCGTCATCATTTAATAAAAAAACTTAAATTATTTTTAATAATTTTTTATTTAAAAAAATAGATTGGAAAAAATAACATATAATGAGTATAACATATATGCCACATATTTTTTATAATAGTATTGGATTCTAGGTCAAACAAATTTGACTAATTACTTCTTATTAGTGTTTAAATACATAGGTTTTTTGAAAAAAAATAAATTTTTATAACAAATTTTTCATTTTTCACATATAAAATTTTAAAATAAATTTTTAACTTTTTTCACATATAAATTTACAATTTATGATTCAACATTTTTATGTGATTTTATAAACCTTTGTTAGATAAATTATTAATTAATAAAATATTTTTAGATATAACAAGGTCACCCTATATAAAAATTTGTTAAATAAATTAAGTAAATGTGATTCATTATTACATTAGGCCCGTAGTACCACTGATTGGCATGTTCGAGTGAATGATTCTTCACTGCACATATCTCTAATCAATTTAATGAGCTCCATTAATTGTTGCACACATAAACAATATCTCTTATTGATTTTTCCATCTCTATTCATTTATTACAGGGCTACAATGAGTACTTGACCCCTACATGTCATCGCCCATGTTCGATGGCTCGAATCCGCTAGAAACTAGGGTTATTGACTAGGAAAGCCAGCTAGCCCGCTTGGAAGAAGAGAACATAACATTGAAGGAACGACTATTTTTGATGGAGCAGGACATGCAGGTCCTAAGGCAGTGTTTACAGCATCTGGAGTGAACGATTCTTTATTAAATAAATGTGATTCATTATTACATTAGGCCCGTACTCCCACTGATTGGCATGTTCGAGTGAACGATTCTTTATTGCACACATCTCTAATCAATTTTTTGAGATCCATTAATTGTTGCACTCATAAACGATATATCTTATTGATTTTTCCATCTCTATTCATTTATTGCAGGGTTGTAATGAGTACTTGAAACCTACGTGTCCTCGCCCATGTTCGATGGTTCAAATCCTCTAGAAACTAGGGTTATTGACTAGGACAGTCAACTAGCCCGCCTAGAAGAAGAGAACCTCACATTGAAGGAATGACTATTTTTGATGGTGCAAGAAATGCAGTACCTGAGGCGGTGTTTACAACATCTGGAGTGTGGTGCTATTAACCCTAATAACAATACTAACAACAATAATTGTGTTAACAACAAAACTAACTGCCATGGAATGGATAATGTTGTCTTGGATGAAGATGATGTTGAGGTTTGTTATGAAAAGAGCGTTGGGGAAGGAGACAAAGAAGGATATAGAGGGGGAGACGGAGACAACGATGCATCTGCCACTTTCCATTGATTTTCCATTTCAATATGAAAGCAATTGCAGGGGTTTTCAAACAATGGAATCTTAATTGTAAAGAAGTGTCATGTATGGTATCCATTTAATGTAATTTTTTTGTTCCAAACCCCTATACAATATTTGCATAATTCCTGCAATGTTGACTAAATGTTCTTCGCGGCAGGAGCTTGAATTTGAGAGATTTTATTCATATTTTTTTTCTTAGGCAATTTAAAGACTCCTTTTGGCTCCCAATGTACATGATCCCTCAGACTCAATGGGTCTGCGAATCACTGGCCAACTTTTGAGGTGAGACGTAGATTAATCTTGACATAGTTTTAGTTTATAGCTCCAGTGTTTGGAATTAGAGATGTGCAGAAACCTTAAAGCTCTACTCTGAATTCTGTAAATATATTTTAACATCATATTTACGCCGAAAGGCGTATACCTATTGGCAATGGGCACAATTAATCACCTTTTAATCTAAAATTCTAATCTAATGCCTAACAATTGAAGATGCTGGCATATTCTTAGTCGTCCTCCCAAATCAATGAATATGATTTACTCTTCATAACTTCCTTGTATTTTTGGATGCATCCGTTAACCTGTTTACTTTTTAACATTTACCTAATCATATTAAAAAATTACTATAGCACTATATGATAGCCACTTTTAAATGATTAACCTTTGAGATTACCACCACGAATTTCATTTTCTGATTTTTATTAACTGTCGGTGCGTTTGATTTTCTGGCTGTTGGTTTCATTTTCCGACTATCCACTGTCCGAGCGTTTCATTTTATATGGATACATACAGGCCGAATGGAAGATGGCGGCCACTGTCCGTGCGTTTCATTTTAAATACACTAATTAATCAGTGGTTATTGATTCTTGTAAATATCAGTTCAAAAGCGCGCGTTTCAGCGCCGGATGGCGGCTACTGTATCAATGATGGCAGCCCGAACGGAGGATGGCGGCCACTCTCTGCGCGTTTCACTTTAAATACACTAATTAATCATTGGCTGTTGCTTCTTGTAAATATCAGGTATCAATTAGGTTTTTTTTATAATTAAATTGAAGATTTTTACTGAATGAGGAATTTTCTAACATTAGATACCCTTCGGCGTTTTCCAGCCGCGAGTTAGAGGCTGTGCTAGTATTAATGTCTCCCGGTTTTCCTATTTATTAAAGCAGTTGTATCGTTTATGTTTTTAAGTAAAGGGAAATTTGTATTTTGTTTTATTATCTTAGTGGGGCATATATTTCATGAACATTATGTTTCAGGTTGATGTGTAGAACTGAAAAGCTATGTTGCTATTTGAATACCATGGTCGTGTTGTTCTGATGTTGGATGGATATAGTAGAATGGATGGATATAGTAGAATGGTATTCCAATTAGGTTAATATTGAATAACTAATTGAGTTGTAGGAGAGTTTGGATTTAATGAAGATATTGTGTTAGGTTGTCTCGATATGAGAAGTAGATTGAAAGGCTAAGTAAGTTGTTTTAGGGTTTGCGTTTAATGAACATATTCTGCTAGGTTTTGTAGAACTGAGAAGTTATGTTATTTGATTCACATGCTCATCGTTGGCAACCGTTTGGACGACTGATCAAAAAACATATTACAATATCATGGGCACAAGATTATGAAAACATATTACAATATCATGGGCACAAGATTATGAGATGCAACAACAAGACAAGTACTGGTCACTAAGGCCTGAATAATTTTATGTTCGAGGCAGCATGGATTACATTAGAAAGTATGGGCGCACTAGACAGAACGTTGACAGAAAAAATTATTATTATTTACCACCCAACAATGCAAATTACTTTGAATTGTATAGCATCTCGAGGAAGACAGAAGCACATTCCCAACTGACTTATTATCTCCTTATCAAGATTATCATCACAATATATTTGTTGGGATTTTTTCTGGTTTGTGTATGAAGGGGTTTGTTTACGCTTAGGACTACACTAAATGTAATTTCAACAAATAATTCCACTAGTCGATATGCTTGAGAGTCTCCAACAATAGATTCCTACTCGCCATCTGTAAACAATATTTAGATTGGAGTGATATTCATGAATGTTGACATGTCCCTGCATGCAATTTAATAAAGTAAAACTATTTATTTGTCCGTAGTTCAAGTCTCAAGATCATCGATCAGAGAAAATTCAGGTGGAAATCATAATGGAGGTAGGTGGATCCCATTGGACATCTCAGTGACAAATGGATAGTATCGTTTTCCTTGCGTGTTGAGGCTAATACATGGCCCGATGACTATGAGCGTTGTCATGTGCATTTCATCAAAGCTCTAAATCCATAACTAATACCATCGTTTGTGGATTGAAAGTTTGGAAGCAATGGAAATATCACAGGAGGATACTAAAATTTCAGATTTGAAGGGTTTTGGCCCTTTGGGACTTTCATGTTGCTCGTGAAATAATGACAACAGTTTTCTTGACTTCATTGCAGTCAAAGGAACAATTTCTTGGTGCCATTTTAGAGAAGAAATCACCTATTGTTTGATGAAAATTTTGTTATCTAAAGTTTAGGTAGCCATTGGGTCGTTGTTACAGTAGGCGCCCAAGATTTTTGAGAAGACACACATGGAGATCAAAAGGTTATGGAGGTTAATGTATGTCTGTACTACTAATTTTTTCTCATCTCTGCAATAAATTTGTGACTAATAATTTACTTATAAAGAGAACTATCCTGAGCAGCATAATAATGTCATTGTCTTGGTAAATCTAATGTTTAATAGTATGATGTTTGAATATGATTAAACTACCTTTCCAAATATGTAAGATAATAAAAAAAAAAATCTTAATTTTTTTTTTATTAATTATTAATGAAAAATGAAATTTATTTTAAACTTTTGTATTACCATTTCCAACTTTTATGTTATCTGAAATCTTTGATTATTAAAATAATGAATGTTTTGGTTGGCTGAGAACTGAACGATCATAATAAACAAATTTAGTCACAGGAGTGTAAAATTTCATGGCGAATGGGTTGGTCATGAAGATTTTTTTGTGTAATGTAGTGGAAAATCTGCAAGTCCCAATCTGGCAACGATGGCCAAAATAATTGGTCCCAAGTAGAGAACTTCTTGCATGGCCTTCGATCCTGAAACGACCGAGAAGATCAGGAAGCCATAGATCGCCAGTAGAAGGATACACACGACGTCGGATGTGTTGTCTGCGAGAATTGAACCGATGATGTTCGAGATCGAGGAGCAGGTCATCCTGATGATATCCGTTTTATAAAAGAAGGGTGAGGGGCTCATGCAGTGGTGGAATAAGGTTGTAATAGAGAAGATGTTCAAATTATATAAAAATTCACATTTGGGCAGGAGGCTACCTTAGTATGATGGTTGCAACAGCTTGTACATTGTTGCGGCATTGTTCTTGGCCTCCAAATAATTTAACATGTCAAATTATATCGAAAGTTCCATTTGGGCGAGAGGCTACCTTAGTATGATGGTTGCTACATTATGTACAATGATGGGGCACTGTCGTTTTCCTCCAAAGAATTTAACAACAATCTTGTTGATGAGGATGATGAAATGGGTGGCTGTAGGCATGGTCAAAATTTATATTGTCACATACAAATTATCAAAGTTTATATTGTTACATATAAATTATACTGTCAAAATATATGATAATTTGTCATGCAATTTAAGATCATTGTTTCTTTAAGATTATTTAACAATAGGAAGATTATTGTTTCTTTAAGATTCTTTAACAACAGGAATATGCATATTCACATAACAAAGTTACTAAACATATTTGAATTTACAGAAGAGAATGAAATTTTAAGGTTGTAGTGCACATGTACTCTAACAAACAAATTTTGAACAGTAAAAGTTAAAACATGCTATTAAAGCAAGGAAATGGTAGAAAATGTTTTCAAGTAAAGATTTTCAAAATTGGTTGGAGGATTTCAATTGCCAGCCAAGAGTATAGGAGCTACCTATACATTTGCAATAGTTTTGTAACACATTTCCAAAATTGGTTTTCTTTCAGGAAATGGTGTCAAAGCCTGTCCAACCACATTTTCCGAGGCCTTTCGAGTAACATGGGGTGTTGAAAACCTTTGATAAATGGAGGAAGGGAATGTTATTCAGATGAAATTGGACCAGTCCTCTGGTATAACCTAATCCCTTATTTTTTTAGTTTAATATGTTCGACCATTCTACATAGAAAATGGCACTCGTCTGTAATTAGAACACAAAGGCCTTTATAACGTAATTATTTTAATATAATTTAATAGTGGAAAAAAATTGGAGTATCCAGATATGCATTTGATTAGAATAATTTTCTGGACTGTTTTGTGAAATATTGAGACCTGCAACTGAAAACTAAATTGAATGGTACACTATCGAGAGTCAAGGATGAGAAGATGAAGACTAGCAGTACCAGTTACAAGAACAACTAATTGACAACATGCCTTTGGAAAATGTTCAACTAAACCCTTGGTGTATATATATATATATATATAATCGTGGCATATACGATATATGTAATGAGACTAAAATTAAATTATATCCATAATTTTAAGTCGCAAGAAATTTTGCATTTTTTAAACGAAACTGATAACTAGCAGTTTATGTTATTTTTTAGGTTGCCATGATCAAGCAAACAAATCTGCCAGAGATGATATGGCAACTCTCAAGTTATGGGGCCCATAACAACCATAAACTTTCTATATAATCTTATGTTAACGTTGGATTCAATATAATTGAAAATTTCCACCAGAACTCTATATATGTATATGCACTGCAAAAAACGCTTTTTTTTTCCATTCCTAATGACAAAGGTTTCCTTCCTTGAATTTAGATTGATCAATACAAATATTCCCTCGACGAGATGAAGCACATGACGATGGAATAATATGTCGTGTCTCTCAGGAGGTACATGCTTTTCATTACTTTTTTAAAGCTAAAACATGTGCATATATTGTTCCATAAATTATAGTAGAGATTTTATTCATGAATCAATTTAGTTTTACATAAGAAGAAAACAAGCAGTAACAATTAGTTTCTCTGATTAATTTTTCAGGGAGAGTAGTGGCTTTTCAAGGGGTGCATCAAAATATGGGGGAGTATCTAGGTATGCATTTGATTTGAATAATTTTCTGGACTGTTTTGTGAAATATTGAGACCTGCAACTGAAAAGTAAATTGAATGGTACACTATCGAGAGCTAAGGATGAGAAGATGAAGACTAGTGCTAAGGAGAGCTACCAGGATGGAGTCTTCCTTTACCAATGTTTCTCAAGGTAATGACCCTAACTACTTAAATTTAGATTTTAAGTGTATTTGTATCTATGATTCATTTCAAGATATTAGTAGAGATTGAATGGTAAAGATATTCATATAATAATTTTAAACAATTTAATTTTAAGCTATTAAAAAATCTTCCCTTAGAATACCTTCATAGAAACTGGAAATAAATAAACGTTCCTTAAGAAAAACACATAAATAAATTGGAATATCTTCATACAAACGTTCTATAAGCAAAACATAGAAATAATACTACAAAGACCTTGTGAGTATACAAAAAATGTTATATTACGTTGAATTTAGACATTTTAAACTTAAGGGACGAGAAAACAGGGAGATGAAGATCAGAGTCATGAGACCTACAAACGATGGAAAGATTGATGTCTGGGTGCAAACACACTGGACTATTCATGCAATAAGTCAAGAGAACTTGTTGTTTCCACTGTCATTATTCTCGTTAGTTTTCGTAGAGATTCAACCATCGTCAAGTGTTCCCAAACATCTAGATCGACATTTATTTTCAAATTTTGGACATAGTGGCTCAATATATTCACATTTATTTTCAAGCATACTTTATCTCCATCGTTGTTCTGACAAACGTTGAAGAACTGCATTGTTGGGTCTTTGTCTTTGTAGGTTTACTACCAACCCTTGTTTGCATTTATTGAAGGGTGTTCCGGCAAAAGGTGGCAAGATAATGACTTCATCAACAAGCAATAACCTCCTCTGGAAATAATTTTGTATGGGGGATACAACGTGAATCTCTTCAGGCTTGTGTGGACAATTTATTCACAGTAAACAAAAAATTTAGCATTTATGTGCCCAAGAAGTCATAAATGATGCACAGAAAGGATGACACACTGTCTCAATAAATTCACTGACTTTGGATATAGTGTTTCATTAAATGAATGGCTATTTATGTGTGAGCAATTCATTGAACTTTCAATATTGTACTTCATTAAATGAATGACTATGAATTAATGTTTCTTCATTCTTACATGTTTGCTCATGAAACTATGATCCTGCGTACGAAGGAGGTGGATGTACCGTGTAGCCATTGCTTCAATCTATGATTCACACCCATAGAATGATACAGAACAAATTTTTCAAAGAAGTAGGCATTTATGAGATGGCAGTAAGCACTGGGTTCAAAGCAGAGTGGTGGCAGTTGGATGTAGCTCAATTCCCACCGTACACACTCGAGTCCTAATCTAGGGAAATGACCGAATGACAATCACTATCAAAGCAGTAGGCCTTTATGAGATGGAAGTAAGCACTGGGTTCAAAGTAGAGTGGTGGCAGTTGGATGTAGCTCAATTCCCACCGTACACACTCGAGTCCTGAGCTAGGAAAATGAAACCGACAGCTAAAGCATTGGAAGAAGTGAAGCCGTCAATAACACTTTAACCTATGAGCCAATAAAATTTTAACATATATATATATATATATATATATATATATATATTATTTTAAAATATATAAATACAAACTTCCTAAGTTAAACATTATAATTTCTGAAATTTTTTAAAGTCAACCCTAAACTAATATCAAGTTAGCGGTGAACTCATCGTTATAGTCCTTGGCTTTTCAACAGGGACTAATAAGAAAAAATAAACACTATAGTATAAAATAAAATAAAAAATCATAAAAGATAAGAAAAAACAAAAAGTTATGGTATAAGATAAGATAAAAAAAGAGAACGTATAAGACTATGGTATAAAACAAGGTTGTGTGGCAGCGTAGTCCCTGCCAACGAGGTTACAAAGTAAATTGTGGAAAATGGGGTCGAATTGTAAATGAAGGACGTGTTTGATGCAAAATGTATATCATGGAAATGTTGTGTGCAACATATATATCACGGAACATGGGGCTTAAGTAAATGACGCTTCCATTTTTTTTTGAAAGTATATAACAAACTACAAATTTGTTCAGAGTGGAAGAAAAAAGTTGGAAATTTAAATGCATTTGTCATATAGATTGGTGAAAGATAAAATTGTATGAAGACATAAATTTAAAAGGAAATAAGAAAACCATTTTATTTGAAATATGTCAAAAAATAAAAGTTCGTTACATACTACTAGAAATTTTGAAATATATCAAAAAATATAAGTTTGTTACATATAAAAATTTAAATGCATTTGTCATATAGACTGGTGAAAGATAAAAATGTATGAAGACATGAATTTAAAAGGAGATAAGGAAACAATTTTATTTGAAATATGTCAAAAAATAAAAGTTTGTCACATACCACTGGAAATTTTAAAATATATTAAAAAAAAAAAGGTTTTTACATATAAATGGAAATTTCAATGTGTTTTTCATGTAGACTGGGATTGGGGCTCCCGCAGACCATTAGAGAAATATGTACAAGAAACAAGACTATAGAAAGAAGATAGAGTGCAATACCTGCAAAAAAAATAAATTGAAAGGTATAAGTGTTTTCCTACACATCTCTATTTAAAAGAGTGGAATAACTGGGTTGATAAACAAAGTAGGATGCAATCAATAGAATTACAGTGAGGGTACATATGAGCCCTTTGAATATTTTCTTGTGGCTGTCATTTCATTGATTCATCGACGACTGCTATTTCATTGATGTCATCAACAATTGCTGGAATCCTGGCTACTATCTGTTGCCTTTCGTCAACGACCTGCTTCAATTCCATTTAGAGCCATTCTTCAATGTAGCTTCTCATTGGGGAGACTTTGATCTCATTCCTGATTTTTATGTTGTAAAGATCATTTTCTAATTCCCAGAAGTCGATAGAAAGATTACATGGAGCCTGATGAATTTCCTCATTCTGTACTAAATAGTTGATTAGCCAGTCATCGACGTGAGCTTCATCATATTGAAGGATGCTGTAAAAATTTTCTAGAGACAAGGCCTTAAACACAACAACCTATTTATCGAACTTTTTCCTAGTTAAGGGCAAGGAGTTTGTGATTAAGTCGGGGTCTTGGAAGTCGTTGGTCTTTCTGGCTAAGTTTATTCTTGACAGCCTTGTGAATAATTTATCTTTCTTCAATATGGATTCTTCACATGACTGAACAATGAGATGCAGGTTCTTCACTTTTTCTTTCCAACATGCATTCAATTGACCGATATGGTTTTTGGATGGAAGACCTTGTTGTCTTTTTTTTTTTTCTGTCATATTGTTGACAATGGTGCCAAAAGGAAGGACCATTTTTAAATAGAAATTTTCATCATCTTTTAACTCCGCCTGCAAATGTTTGAGCAAACTATGTGCCCTGGTTCTAAGGGAAGTGATGGTTTGTGATGTTTTCCATGCCTTGGTAACCAGTTCCATTCTTTTCTTAATATTATTCTCCACATATCCTCTACAATATGCAAGGAGGGTGGAGGATTTATTTACGTTGACTGCAGGGGTGACAGGCATGGCTATTACCAAAGGATTGACAAACAATGGCATAGGAATCAAAGCCTCTTCCAATTCCTTGACCTGATCCTTCAGTCTGGCATTCTTGGCCTCAATGCCTCCAATGGAATCATGAAGTGCATATTCACTCGCGTTGTGAAGTTGACAGATTTGGGACGACTGCATGTTGGCAAGTTCAACCTCTGAACGAGTTTTTCCTTTCTTATTTTTTACATATTTTTTCTCAATTATCAATTTTTTGGACTGGCTATCAAAAACAACGCTCTGGAACACAAAGGATTCATCTTCGTCAAAATTTTTGGTATTGGATATGTCCATTGGATGGCTATGCTGGATGGCATCTCCAGGATGATCAAGGTAGCAGAGCATGTCACCTAGATCAGTGTCAAGTTCCATGTTCTCACTCTGAATTTTCGGCTCTTCCACCTGTCCCACTTTTTTTTTTCTCTTCTTGTCTATTGAAAGCTTGTGAGAAATATCAATTTTAGAGTGAGGAGGGTCGTTATCTCCTCCTCCGTTTGAAGAACTCTGAGTTGCTTTGTTGCTGTGGTGGGCCGTTGGAGCGATGCTCTGGGATGTCGTACTTTTTGGAGTGTTATTTGTTGATTGAAAACTCTTGTCACCGGGGCCTTTCCCCTGTTGCGTGTACAATTTAGTGCAGCTTTGCACTGTTTCTAGGTCGCTAACATTAGAGGTAGGAGTGGTGCCTCTACTGTCTGTATTTTCGAGCAGGTGTTCTTTGAAAAAACAATCTTTGAGGCCAAGTGTTTTTAAATGTTGTCGAAAAATATTATAGGGGTCGAACCCTCTTATGCTTTCAGCATATCTCATGTTGGAGATGCTAGAATGCACTGTGAATTCGTCAATTTTGTTGACATTTTTCAACACTAACTCCCCTACTTTCCAAGCAGAGGAATGAATTGTTTTTTTCTCTTGTTTTGCAACAGATGCAACCAATAGTTGTATTGTCGTGCTACTTCTACAAGAAACATTCTGTTTGTAATGTGACATTGAAGGAGAGCAGGTTTTTTTGTGGAGCCAAAAATTCTTATGATAGTGTAATTATCTGAATGTTCAAGTGTCCCCTTCCTGTCCAAAAAATTGGTTTCCTGTTCAGATATGCGGGGAGCATCTTCTCCTAACAACAAAACTTTGAAAATAGACACGAAGCCATTAAAAACCTCATAAAAATAGTGGGAAGCCTTGTGCTTCCACAAGGCCTGGTACCAGAACGTTACTAGGTCGAATTCCCAGTTGACATTCTTGGACAGAGACAGTTGTGGAAACCGACAGGAATGCGCTATCGTAAAAACTAAGTAGGACAACATATAAAATTTCTTTTCACTTTTGAAGCTTGACAAATGGGAATAGATTTCATGGGAAATTAACTTGACCCAATMAAAAATGGCTTGTTCGTTGACTGTGAAATACAAAATATAAAGATCCATMTGGGAAATAGTTGTTGTGGACTCCTGTCTCGTTATTCTTGTAAACARCCAGRCAATTTCACGAAATGGATTTCTAAATGAACTAACCTGCAAGCTTGTGATATCTTCAGAAACTAGAAGCGGGTTTTCCAGTAAATGGGGAAAGAGGTCCAACCCATTATTATGCTTTGCTAAGAACTATTTGCAATATTCTCCTCTGAACGTCAATGTTGCCTTCAACAATCTTAACATCTGGCGAAAGACCTTAGGTGAAAAAGAAACAAAAGAGCAGTCACGCAATGGAATAATTCTTTTGTCTGAAATAAATTTATCGGCACACCAAGAGACCAGGTCCTTACAGTCAAAAACCTCAGGGACACAGGCTGCACGAGCAATCCCATAGGTCCAAATTACTTGGTTCTCTGTGACAGAGGTTGAGTAATAATAATATGCCCTAGACCACTGGAAGTTCTGGTCCTCGCGCCCGAAGATGTTCACTGTATCTCCACAGAACTGTTGTCGAGCTGATGCCATAGGTTTATGAGAACATTGGTTTGCTCCAGACGATGGTTGAAATGAATAGTTAGAGCCGATAATGTGACTCTCCGCTAAATCTTGGTTAAATGATTATGAATGGGAAAGCTCCTCGAGCCTTTAGCTGATTAATGACAATCTGTATGGGTGGTGCATGATGAACTATTAGCAGTAAATCTTACTTATTGCATATTTAGAAATGCGAAGGTGGTGGGTATGCGAAGAGCAATTAAGGATTGGATGTTTCGTGAACATGCCAAGGCGACGATGTGCGAATGACATTTCATGATTTTGGAATCAACACTAAGAAGTGGTAATATAACTCCCCACAAATCTTGGTTTAATGCGCATTAATAAGAGATCTCCTCAAGCCTTTCGTCCATCAATGACAATCTATACAGTTCCTGCATGATGAGCTGCTAGAATTAAATGTCAGTGATTGCATATTTAGAAACAAGATATATATATATATTTCTTTTATTATAGACAAGTGTGAAGGTCACAGAGACGAGGGAGAGCCAGGAAAGAATGGCAAGGTCTGAAAAGCAATCGGACGGGAATCAAAAAAGGGTTACGAGGATACTCAGGAGAGGCGAGTGTTCCACGGTCAAATTTTATGTATCGAAAATTTTACTGCAAAACATGTAAAATGGAAGGGATCATGATGGGGCAGTTTAGCGGCTGGTTTGTATATTTGTGGAATTCCAGGAAAGTGGCTAAGTATGGAATAGGGAAACGGTCAGGCAGAATCCTTCTCGGAAGCGAGGATTGAAGCCTTCATGAATAGACCAACCCGACGACGCGCAGATGACATTCCATGATGTTTGAAATTAGCGCTTGCTAATTGCATGCCTAGAAATAAGATCTTATATATAATTGGTAATTGGTAATTGCAAAGGGGTGTGGGCACAGGAAACAACGATTAGGAACTGAATATTTCTTGAACCCGCCAAACCAACGATCCGCCAAAGAAATTCGAAGAAATGGCGAAGTATGGAAAGAAGACATACGGGCTTCAAAATGGGGTGACAATAGTTCCACAGAAGACGTGAGGACCCAACGGTTAAATTGTATTTCTCGGAAGTTTTCAGTGCAAAATGTATACCAGGGAAGAGGGCATGATAGGTAGACCGTAATATGGAAGAGGGTATGATCTGAGTCCGGTTGTAAATTTGTATATCGCGGAAGTGACGGTACTGTTTGCAGGTTATGGAACAATAGAATTCCAATCTAGAGCCTGCCTACCGGGAATCCGCAATCGGAGAAGTGTCTGGGTATGGAATGGGGAAGCGGTCAGTCGGTGTCGTGATATAAGAGCACGAGTGCAAGCGTGAACCCGCAAGTCCATCCATGCACGAAGCCAAACATTTAAAAAAAATGAATAAGTGACGAGAAAGATAAAGTTCAAGGAAAGAAAAGAGAAATGGATATTTGGACAAGTATAGAAGACGGAAAAGAAGGGCCAATATATTCACATCTGTAACAGATATCCCATTTTCCTACCAAGATATATACTTGGAAAGAAGTGCGAAGTTGGCGGGCACAGAAAATAGCGACTAGGAATATGATCTATGAGTTTACTTGGTTCTTGATTGTATGCTTCGTCTGTCAATTTGTATATCGCGGAACTCCGAGTCATTTTTTTATCCAGCTAGCATGCAAGTCCGGCTGTCAATTTGTATAGTGCGGAACTTTGGGTGTTGTTAGTAGGACACAGAACTATAGAGGAAATGATTTGCCCTTTAATATAGCTTCTGTGATGCAAATGTGGTATGGCTCGTTTTAGCACTTTTCCATCCGTAAACAATGGCAATCTTGAGCCTGCTAACCCTAGATCCCGTGTGTCAATTTGTATATCGGGGAGCTCCGAATGTTGTTTGGAGGTCACGGAAAAATAGAAGTGCAATGTTGAGCCAGCCAGCGTGCAAGTCCGCCTGTCAATTTGTATATCGCAGAACTCTGGATGCTACTTGTAGGACACGAAACAATAGAGGGCCAATTTAGAGAAAGGGGAAGCACTCGCTGGAAACGCGTGAATCTGTCAAGCCACGCAACATGGCATTTTCGGAAAAAATGATTAAGTAACTAGAAAGAGAAACTACATGGGATAAAAGAGTGGGAAAATAGAAAGGTGGAGGGCAATTTTCGTAAGCACGAATTGGCTTCAAAGAAGCTTCATTGTTCCAAAACCATAATTTTCTACTAATTGCCAGCAAATGTTTTGTTGAAGATTAGATTTTATTGCAACCTGTGTGTGTAAGTATGTTCTTGATACATTCTTCCATGATTGTAACATATTAACTTAAGTATTAAACTTCATTTTCTACTAATTGCCAGCAAATGCTTTGTTGAAGATTATATTTTATTGGAACGTGTGGGTGTAAGTGTGTTCTTGATACATTCTTCCATGACTATAACATATTAACTTAAGTATTAAACTTCTTTCATTATGGGTTATTAGCATTAAAAATTAATAACTGCATGTCTAGAAACAAGAATGACGATTTTGTTGCAAGATTGTACATTGGGATTGCTATGTTCTATCTGCATTACGAATAGAATTGAACGTTGGTTTGAAACTGTGTGTAATCCTAAAAGGATCAAGGCCGTTAGATCTTCAGAGGCTTGGAATCGTTGATCTGCAGCGAGGGAGTGTTTCGACATTTCGACAACCGAGAGAAGGAGCGAACGGACTTTGTGGAGAGCGAAGTCACGAAACGTGAAACACCGAGACGATCGTAGTCGTTGGCTAGGGGTTGACCTAAGCCGTAGATCTCGTGTCGCCGTGCTTTCGGCGTTCGGGACTTGGATATCTCTTGGGTTTCCCCTCTAATTCGATATCTAATTTAGAGCCTCGAACCTCCCCGAATGGTCTTAGATTATTTTCTAGAGCCACAATGAGGAGGGTCATATTGTGAGATATATCATTGACTTTTTCTTCTAACCTCACAAATATCTCTTCTATTGGATCTCAACTATTGTTGTAAATAGACTCATCCTCCATGGTTAGGGATCTATGAATTTCATCTTAATCCAATTCTTGGATCCTACAACTTTCCAAAAATACCCCAAAGAAAATTTCTCTGATACCAATATGATCTGTAAATTGTTGTGGATATTCCACTAGAATAGTTCATCACAATAGATATTATAATATTATGAAATCTTAGACTATGAAAACTAATTTTCCTTAGATAATAGATTAATTAATTACTATATTTTCTTGAATTTATGAAATAACTGAAATACAAAAATGAAGAACAAATGCCCAGCTAGAAGGTGAGGCATATGCTCTTTTTTTTTTTCTTTAGTTATGGAAATGCAAATACAAAGAATGATAGTCATCTGGGGTTTGGGTTTTTGCATCCTTAACCCTCAATTAGTAATAAGGTTTGGACCTTCTAGAATCCTCTTGAAAGTCCACACGTGGCTAACCCCACATTTATGAGTAATGGAGGTTGACATGGCATCCACTCATACCATGGTGGCCAACAATGTAGGTCAACTTGTGGGAGGGATAAATTTCACATATGAGCTCCGATTGAGGTGATGTTTTCACCATTGGAAAGGTATCAGTGTGTAGAACACGTTTGAGGGTGTGCGTGTAATATTTTGGATGTTGTAACCCACAAAAAAATTCATTTAATTCCTCAAAATGGCCCCGAAAGGTTGCAGATCCCAATTTTCCAAACTAGGACCTACCACTAAAATGGGCCCTGCAAGATAATTCATCCAATTTTTCCACCTAGAAAGTACCAAGATAGATGAAAAATTATATTATGATATGTTCCATATCAAGAAATAAATCCCCTCATTGGATGGATTGAATCCAATGAAAAACATGAGGATACACTGATATATATTTATCCTAGAGTCAATCATACAATTCTATATGCAAAGGAAATAATGAAGAAAGTAAAACATAGCTTAAATTACCGGTTGTCTAGTGTATCCCACTAGATTCAAATCCAATGAATTTAATCTACCTTTTCTCTTGCACAAGAGATGAATAAAAAGGACCTTCCTCTTACCTTTGTGATATTGCAAATAAAATTTTCATGAAGTAAACTATAATACTAGTAACTCAAGTCTATTAATATCTAGAAACTCTAGCTCAAGATACCATAGATCAATGAATTACAAACATTTTGAGGGGAGAAGGAGTATAGATCTATATTAAGTAGAAAGAATTATAACAATAAACGATACCTTGAGTTTTGGTTGTTGTACCCCTTGCTCCAAGATCTATAACTTTGATTCTTAGCCACAAACTTTATTGGTTGAAGAAGCACAATAATATGTTGTATCGCGGTAAGAAAACACTTAAAGCTCTCGCTTAGGATCTAGTCAAGATAATTTTCATCCCCAACACTCAACAATATGTTGTAATCTTAGGACTAAAGAATCTTTCTCTAATTCATCAGTGTAGGGACACTTCTCTCTTGCGATCCCCATCCTATGGATTTGGACTCTTCTTATAGATCTTTAGAGGATCTTGGAGATAGGCTTCATGGCATGTGAACTAAGTAATTACAAGTCATGTACAAGTTCCATGCTCAATTATGAGATTTTGTGAACCCATTATGAGATTTTTGCTCAAGTTCCATGCTCAAGTATGTGCTTTTTTCAACTCATTATGAACGTTTTTCTTAATTATGAGTTTTTTCCAACTCATTATGAACATTTTTTCAATTATGAGTTTTCTCTCAATTATGAAATAATTATTATTTCATAGTTATGAAATTGTGATGAAATAATTATTTCCTTATGAAATAATTATGAACTTTTTGCTCAATTATGTAATTTCATCCTCATAACATTTCATAACAACCTTGCAAAGCCTATGACACCAAATACAATTATAAAAAATTCCCCCTAATGTATGAGGTCAGAAGAGGAAACGATGGCCAAAATATATTATTGAAATATATGGTGACGAGTGGCTTAAAGAGGAGTTCAATAGTTCAGGGAACCAGGAAGTACCTGCAAACTGAAATCATATATATATGTAATTTCATCTGCATAACATTTCATAGAAACCTTGCAAAGCCTATGGTTCCAAATACAATTATAACAAATTCCCCCTAATGTATGAGGTTAGAAGAGGAACTGATGGTTGAAAGATATTATTAAAATATATGGTGACGAGTGGCTTAAGGAGGAGTTCAGTAGTTCACAGAACCAGGAAGTACCTACAAACTGAAATCATATATATATATATATCACCCTCAGGGTAGCCACAACCATGTTCAGATATATGGAAAAACATGGACGCCAACACAATAAATTGTGGATCCATGCCATATAAGAGATCATATCCATGAGAAAATAGAATGTGGACCTATGTCATAGTCTACATCAGGAATACATTTAGCAAAAATGAGAGTGCTCATGTGGTATTTAAAGTACTTATCAATTAGTGATATAATATTGCACAACTTAGGAAGGGTAGCATCATTGGAAGATGCCTCTTGCCTAAGTTCTTCAATCCAAACTCATTGATCATACAAATATACCTCAAGTGAATGAATGAGCTAATGTCAATCATCGTAGAAACTGTTTGATTATCGGTCATTGATAAATGTTGTTAACAAACACGAGGGTTCCCATGAATAACGAAAATAGACACCAAGGTAAATAGTACAATCTAGCGAGCGTAAAAAGAGAATTTTTTTTCAAACACTCATAGAATTGATCAATCATTATTCAATGATGTAAACCCATTGTTAACCACAAAGAAATATTTCCATTGATATCTGTAAGTACCATGGTACTGTCTAGTTTCTAGATCTGCTTCCTAGATAATGAGCTAGTGTCGATAGGAAAACATTTGTCGAAAGGAGGGACTTAATGTATCCCACATCAGTCAACATGAAACAATAACTGAGAGATTTTGTGAAGAGAGAAATCACCAAGTACAACTGACACAGGGTTATCTGACATGAAAGGTCAACAAAACTTTAGAATGACCAACCTGGGCTCAAATTCCCTAGAGCATATTGCATGACACAATAATTACTTGGGAAACACTAACTCAAAGGACCATTGATATAGTACAATAATGCATGAGGCATTGAAGCACTCTCCATAGTGATTGGAAGAAAAACCATACAAAGGAGTAGATAACTCATAATCATGGTAAAACTTCTGAGGCAATCTAAATCCCAACTATAAGAAAATGACATAAATAGGTTCCATGTTCAAGGGTGTGAAAATAATTGATGGTTTCCACTCAAACTGAATAAATATTGAGACACTTTCCCCCTTTTTTCTTTTTCTTTTTATGCTTTTTTTTTCCTTTTTAATCTCTTTTTCATGGTTTAATGAGTGCAAAAAAGACTTAAAAGTATGCTACATTGGAGAAAATGAGTAGCTCAATGCCATGCAACTACATTCCAAATGTATGGAATAGACCTATGCACAACTGTAATACCCCGGTTTTGAATCCACAAATTTATAATGTATTTTGGAGATATGATACTTAGGTTGGTGAGTTGATATGTTAAGGTCGAAATGCCTATAAAGTTGAAAGACCGGAGTGCCTAGAAATGTAATACTTTGAATATTATTAATACAATACATCGCTAACTGCAAGTCGGACAAGGACATAGATAGAGGCATATGATTCCATGATAAACGGGATAAGTCTTTTATTATTATTTTTATTTACCCATTTTGGTATTAGTTGGGAAAAGTGGTTACATGAGCTTCTTGGGAGAATTCCATTTGGTGCTTTATTGCATGTAATTATATAAACCCCACTTTTGGGATGTTTAGGGGTTTCTTGTTCATTGTTACTCAGTTTCATTTGTTCCTCATTAATTATTTCTCTTGGTTTGGGCATGGGAAATGAACTATGGGGAAGACAAAGAAGCTTTCCATCATTGCCTAAGGTTGAGTTACGATGCACTGAGCAGTTTATATGATGTTGATCTGTAAATGTGCTTTCTTTACTTAGCTGCCTTCTTAGAAGACTATA